>JAWNKX010000312.1:0-13420 GCA_035041755.1 Cacoxenus indagator | reverse complement strand
TCACGTCATTATTCTTTAAATCCGACAAATGTGTTATGCAGTTTACTGCGTTAAATATTATAATTTAATTTAAAAAACAAAACAAAAAATAATAAAGACACAAAACTTAAAGTAAATAATTTGAGTGTTGTTATTAGTTGCTTGTAAAGTGAAAAGTATTGGTATTTATTTATATAATTTGCGTTTATATGTATTTAACAGATGAGTGGAATGGAGAATATGTTAATTGTTGGCAGAAATTTAAAAGTCTATTTGCGAAGTAGCTAAACGCCGTAATTTTACAAATCTAGCATCACTGCGTATAGCAGAGACAAACCAGTAATCGATTATTAAGTCAGTGGAAGTGATCAGTGATGACTTCTGCTGAATGCGCTCATTATTTATGTGTTATGCAATATTAAATGTTATCCTTAAATATCAAAAAAAAAATAATTCCTGAAACCAATATTACCAAATATGCAAAGCATAAACAAGTGCTACCAAAGTAAAGAAACTAATGCCACAGAACTGTTAAAAGATCTGGTGATGATTTGCTAAAAAAATAAATTATCTCAGAAGACATTGATGTTGACATTATAAAAGAAGATAATTTTGAATGTTTCTTTGTAAAGGATTTATACCAGGGATATTTTTTTTCCCCAAAAGAAGAGTACATTGTCTATTATAGAAAAATATTGACTATTGTACAGATTAATATAGGATAAGAGGGTGAATTTCAATTTTACAATCAGTTTGTAAAGTAGTGTTGTGACAATTTAACAATACATGTATTCTAACTATAAATAAACAATTATAGATAACACCAATTAACAATGAGTAAGTAATGTAATGAAGTAATGTGTTATTTGAGGTCCACTGGTCTCACCCTTTTTAGCCTACGTTTCCGAGTTAGTTCTTCTAATGGTAATGTGTTCACACCATCGTTCGAATGCTGTTTGGTTTGGTATTTTCTGCTTAAAGTTAATATTTCCTCATGTATTGTCGCAATTCGTAGGTCTCGATGAAGGTCCGTGTTGGTGATATAGCATTGGGTTTTTGTGATGGTGCGAATAATTTTTGATTGTTGCCTTTGGATTAACTTTATATATGATTTTTTGGCAACTCCCCATATTTCGGCTCCATATGTCCAAATTGGTTTAATAATTGTCTTATAGATTAGGAGCTGGTTTTCAAGTGAAATGTTTGTATTTGGTTTGAGCAGCCAGTGCATTTGTCTTACTTTAATTTTGATTTGGTCACGCTTTTTTTGTATATTGTGTTTCCAGTTTAGTTTACTGTCAATATATAATCCTATAATGGCTTCTTTTGAATGGTTACATCGTCTCCGTCAATATTTATATGGATTGGTGTGAATCTAGTCTTAGTAGTGTATATAACTTGTACTGTTTTGTTTTTGTTTATTTTAATATGCCATTTTCTAAGCCAGTCAAGTGTTTTATTAAAGTCGACTTGCAACATGGATGTTGCAGTATTTATGTTTTTATGAGCACTTAGGAGTATTGTGTCATCGGCGAAAGTTGCAATCATCGACGAATTGTGAGTGGGATATGGTATGTCTGCTGTGTATAGGGTAAATAATAAAGGTAATAGCACACTTCCCTGTGGAATTAATGAATTTATTTATCTTAGGATTGATTATTCGTCTTAGTATTTAACTAAGAAGTATCTACCTGTGATATATGATGTTAATAGATGTGATATGTTTTGAGGGAATATATTGTTAAGTTTGCATTTGAGTCCTTTATGCCAAAACTTGTCAAAAGCTTTTTCCACGTCCAAGAAGAGTCCAATACAAAATTTATTATCGTCAATGTCATTTAGAATTTTGTGAGTAACTCTGTGCACTTGTTGTATTGTTGAGTGACTTCTTCGAAAACCAAATTTGGAATGATGTGCCTGGGTTCTAGTAGTGGCAATAGTCTACTTCTTAATATCTTTTCGAAGATTTTTGACATTACAGGGAGTAGACTGATTGGTCTATAAGACTCTGCTTTTGATGCGTCTTTGCCTGGTTTCGGGATGGCAATAATCTCAGCTACTTTCCAGACTCTCGGAAAATAGTTTAGTCTGAACATAGCGTTAAAGACGTTTCTTAGATATTCTATAGCTTTTACACGTAGTTCTCTCAGGAGTTTCCCATTTATTTTGTCATATCCAGGGGACTTTTTTTCCTTTATGTCATTTTTAATGCGTTTTCTTATTTCTCCTATGGTGGTCTTTTCATGTTTTATATGTTCTGAACCTCTGTTAATATCTGTGTTCAGCTGTGGATCAGCTGTGTGGCGATTTCTGTAAAAACCCTTTCCAAATAGTCCGCTAATACTTTAGCTTTGTCCAAGTTCGCCTTTGCCCATAACCCGTTTTCCATTTTTAAAGGAGCCTGATGATTACTTTTATTTGTCCATCCTTTAGTAGCTTTCCATAAGGAGTATTCCGTTTGACTCGTGGGTGTTAACCTCTTGAGATATGATGTTAATTGTTTGTTTTTTAATACCTGAATCATTTTTTAACCTCTTTAGTTGCCTTGTTGTACAGTCTTTTTGTGTCAGGAGATCTTGTGGTTGACCCGGTTTTCCGTAGTTTACATTTTTTTATTTAATAGTCGTCGTAGTTGAGGTTGTGTGTAGAATGTCCAATTTTGCTGCTTCTTTTTTGCACGCACACAAAAAAACTCTTACATATTTTTCTTCCATCTCTGTCGTAGAAGCCGCCGTCACGGCGCCGAAATATTGTACATTTGTACTGCCAATGCGCACTTAGAAGTTTCACTTCAAAAATTCTCTTTTCTTGAGCCATTCATTCCAACAGTTCATTGCAACAGTTCTCGATATATTTTATTTATTCGTTATTTTTCAAGAATTCTGCCACAATCAAATAAAACATTTTATGCTTGGTGCTGAAGTTTTTTTGTAAAAAACTTAATACTAAAAAAAGTAAAAGAAATAAAAAAATATTAAATTCTTCTTCTCGTATTCGAATAAAAAGGTTCTGTAAAAATGTCAACGCAATCGGTGAAGAACTTTCGGAGATTCTAGTACACAAATATTTACATTTTTATTAATATAGATAGATTCAAATTATTCTACAAATAAATTTTTTATTTATTTTTTTAACTACAGTAGAATCTTGATTCTTGTACATATGTGGTACTTCCACACCTCGATACTTGTGACATTTTTTTACATTACCTCTATACTTACAAATTATTTTGTTTTGTTCTGGTGCCGCTGTTTACTCGTATTGAGAAAAATTAACGGTTTATAAAAAAGTTCGCAACGCAATCTGAATCTGCGGAGTTTCCAAAAATTTGAGAAAGCACTCTTCAAAAGGTTTGCGGATCAAACAGGCAAAAACTTGCCCATCACAAGTGACATGCTAAAGGAAAAAGCCAAAGTTATCCATCTCAAAATACAGGAAAAGCCTGGAGGCTTCAACGCTAGCAATGGTTGTGTGTATAATTTTAAAAAGATATAGAACCTAAATTCTCAAAATATGTGGGGAAAATGTTTTAAATGATTGATTCTGTAATACCATTTTAGAAAAACCTAAACCAAAGCATTTAAATTTGGCAAATGATCATAGATGTAATGCCTATGAGTCTGGCTTATTCTGGAAGCCCTTTTCTGATAAAGCTCTTGTGCGCTCAAAAGAAACCTCGGCTCCGGGGCATAAAACCACTAAAGAAAGAATAACCCTCCTTGCTTGTACTAATGCTGCTAGAAGTCGTAGATTAAAATTAATGGTTATTGGAAAATCGAAGAATACAAGCTCATTAAAAAATGCTAGGGGTATTACTATCGTCTACAGAGGGAATAAAAGTGCTTTGTGGACCTTGGCTTTGTTTGAAGAATGGTTTCATAGAATATTTGTTCCAGAGGTCAAAAAAAAAAAAATTAAAACTTGCTAGGAATAGTGAAGATCTCATTCCTCTTTCAGATTTACCTCTACAGCTAGCTGATGACGTATATACAATATTTTACGTCAATTTATTTGAACTTAGATTGAACAAATAGAATCATTGCAGAAAGGATCTCATTTCGAAATCGCACAATGGATTGATGACCATAATTTGGAATCCACAGCTTTAAATGAAGAATACTGTACTAATGATGACTAACCTACCGGTGCAGAAGCTAACGACGAGAAGCCCAATACGGAAAAAATTACTGCGAAGGAGGCCATATCAGCCTTCAATAATTGCCTGAAATGGGTGGAGCAAAAAAATACTGCGTTGGACGATGTAATGATGCTTTAAAGGCGTACAAACCATGCAGTGCAAAACTAATTTAACTGGACCATGCAGACCAAAATCGAAAATTTTTTTTAATTCCAATTAAAATATTTCCCCCCTACATCTTTACAAAAATAAAAAGTTTTGTGATCTGCTCATATAAGTCCGGTTAAACCATAAGACATCATTAAACAATGTACTAATAGTCGTAATAATTATAATAATAATAGCCTTAATAAGTATAATAAATAAGTAAGTACATGACATATGGGAAACAAAAAAAGATTCAAATATTTGATATTGAAAATATAAGTGTGTTGATTTGTAAACAATCGTATGTAACGATTTTTAGTTTATATGAAAAACAACATCCCGGTACTTGCAGCAAACTCAAAACTTGCACCAAGCTCAGTTTCCATTTCAAGTTTCCACTGTATAATCTTTATTTGCTACTCTCCCGAAGGAGACCATACAGGCAAAAGGGAGATAAAAGTGACATATGAGTTGTTGTGCCCAGAGAGAACTTATTCATATAGAGTTTACATTTCTCTCTTACGTTTTTTAAACCATTTTCCAAAAGTCAGGCGGTATTAGAATCTGTTATGTTTCAGCTATTACCATCGAAGAACCAGCGCAGGCCGCTGTGTAGAAAATTCCTTGTGCTAACTACTGAACTGAAGTAACCAGGCAAACAGAAATGTTAGAACGTGGGTGACTGTTGCTAAATCCAAACAAGCGCTGTTTCGCCTTCTTGATGTGTCTTCCCCTATTTTGTGTTGTTAGCGCGAATTAGCCTGAAAAGCAAATTCTGTATATCACATTTGTTTTGGTTGTTTTAATTGCCGTCACCCATTTTTATTTTGATTGTATTGCTATGGGAATCATAGCGAAAAAGGAACATGTATAGGTTGGACGCGATTTTTTTATGAATGAGGAACATGATTTTTGTTAATGCAATTCCCACCACCTACTTGTATTGGTTTTGGTGGGACTTTTAATGAATAAACTACATTATTCTTTCGGGCTGTTAGTTAGTAAAGAAATAAATAACGCAATAAATTTGATTTATAATGCATATTTTGCGCTAGGTATGTCAAAAAATTGAAGTTGAATACAACTAATTCTACCTTTATTACCAGGCAAACAGAAAAACAGCAAGAAACTGCAAGTGTCCCATGTGAAACGATATCAAACGAGCTGCGCTACTGGGAATACAGGAAAGACAAAGAAACAAATTTTGCCTTTGACCGCCCAACAACAAAGCGTGTGACATTTGTTTATTCCTTATTTGCCGAACATAAGAGAAGACAAAGAAAAAAAAATATGCCTGCGTGAATATGCATTTGAACTTAACAACGAAACGCGCTCGGGGCCTGACCTCTAATAAATTTAGTACGCCAATCGAAAATTTACTTTAATGAAAATACCAGGCGGCCAGAAAAAAAAGTAGGCATGATCACAAAGCAAAATCATACAAAAATATTTCCAGTGATATACACAATAAGAAATAAATACAATCTTATACACGCACTATACCTGAACAAAACAAACTAAAAATTATCACACGTCGCACGCAAGGGCGACAAAGAAAACCAACACAATCTCACACACGCACTATACCTACACAACAAGGTCACTCACACAATGGCAAGTTTTTATTTTTGACTTCAACTTCTTGAAGACAATTTTCGGTTGTGGCAGAAAACAAAATCCATTTCAAGAGCAAGTACAGTGAATTCACATTTATTGAACAGCCAGAGAAACCCAAGTGAAATTTTTAACTATCGTCGAATTTCCGTAGGTCGGACTTTTATAAGTCGAATATCTCCATGACTCGAATTAAGTGCGTTTATAGAGAAAAATATAAAAACATAACTGGAATATCTCCATAATTTGAAGTTTTTTTATGCATTATGGTGATTCGAGATTTGGAAGTTTGACTGTACGGCGAATACGCACAATCCGAGAAGTTCGAGTCTCAATCGCGCTAAGCAAATTTCGTCATCCTTACTTTGTGTTGTGTTCTTTATTCTTCTTTGCTTGTGATCGGCTACAAAGAAAAAAACAAATGGTCTAGACTTTGTTGTTGCGTGAGCGTAGCAAACGATGAATTTTTATTCCCGCACGCCT
Source organism: Cacoxenus indagator (assembly GCA_035041755.1). Taxonomy (NCBI): domain Eukaryota; kingdom Metazoa; phylum Arthropoda; class Insecta; order Diptera; family Drosophilidae; genus Cacoxenus; species Cacoxenus indagator. The sequence continues at coordinate 7,059 of JAWNKX010000312.1, read as the reverse complement.
CGTGCGCAAAATATACATTTTAAATCAATTTTAGTTATAAATAATGGGCCTCATTCATTAAAAGTCCCAACAAAATCAATAAAAGTAGTACAAATCATGTTCCTCATTCAATCAAAACAACCAAAACATTGTTGGTATACAGAAATTCATTTTCATGATAATTCGCGCAAAGAACACAAAATGGTGGAAGACACTGCATGAAGGGGAAACATTGTTTGCTTCAATTTCACCACAGGTTATTTCAGTTCAGTAGTTATCACAATGAGTTTGCTACACAGCGGCCTGCGCTGGTTCTTCGATGTTAATAGCAGAAAGATAACAGATTCTAATAGCTTCTTCTTATTTGAAAAAATCTCAAAAAACTTAAGAGAGAAATGTAACCTCTATATGAATGAGTACTCTTTGGATTTGCTATTCTTTTCGCTTGCACTAGAGGCTTCTGTGCTTTTTAAGCCTTTTCTGTTTCTTATTTTGATATTACAATTCTCCATATTTTCCATAATTTCATTAAATTTATTTCTAATATTAAAGCTTACCATGCATCAAAGACAAGTTTGATGATAATAAATTAAGAGGCGTATCTTTCTGGTTATGCGAAAATGTAGACCACTTGAAATGTACGGGTATGCGGTCGTGATTACGACCGTTTTTATGGAAGAACGGAGTCTGTATGCGGCAGCTTTAGGTGATCCTGCCTAACATGTCTTAGTCGCCAAGGTAACTTCGCGGCCATGTATCTTCGTTTACGAAACAAATTCGCCCATAATAACAAATTATATAATCAGATCTCTTCTAAGTTTGACTTGCCACTAAAATTTTCATCGAATATACTTTCAACGTGCCTATTCAAATTAATCCTGTGCAACAAGCGCCACCTGCCCCTCACAATCTTGTTCCTATTACAGCGCCACTTATTCCATTTCCCACTCTCCAACCTATTGCTCATTCCCCCTATCCTTACTACTCCTTCGAAATCTATAATCACTTACTGTACTTATTTCTACACCTGTGCTACATCCCCATCCCTCTCCCACTCCATTACCTGAATCTACCCATATTCCTCCTACTATTCCACCATCACTAACTTAACTTCTACCAATGGGCTGTCTTCCACTAATACTAATCCGTCTACTGTAACTATAGCTTCATCTTCTACCTAATCCTCTAACTCCTGTTCTGATTCCTCTCCTTCTAAGAGTTCTTCGCAGACTAATACTGCCACTTCCGTGTACTCTAAAGGTGTTAGAGCCTCGGAAACAGGTTTTAATTTCCAGATTGGATAAGGAGACAACTTGTAATGATATTTCACGCCATTTGTCTTCCAAATCAGTCACTTTTTCGAATATTAAAATTCGAAAGTTCACTATTGCTAGTCCTGGAGAAACCTCTGCCCTCATGCTTTCAGTTTTTGTTGATGAATTTTCCGTTATCTGAAACACTAACTTCTGGCCTAATCATATGGTGGTCCATGAATTTGGAGTACATAAATTCGTGTCACCTTACCTACTGCCACTTCATCAGACTTCCCCTTTAGGTTGTCCAAAAACTAAACATGTTCTCTAAGCTTTCATTTCATTATCAAAATATTATAGGACCAAACTCTAAACTTGCGACGTTATTTCTTAATAGCTTTTCTTTTTCTTCCGACATTATCGTTTTTGTTGAAACTTGGCTTCGTCGCGACGTTCTTAACGCCGAACTTGTTACTAATTCCTATTCTACGTTCCGGAAAGATCGCGTAGGACGTACTGGTGGTGGTTTAATAATTTCTGTTCTTCCTTCATATTCTTCAAAAAAGTTTTTTCTTGATGATATTCGCTATCACCAACTGTTCCTAACAATATTCTTAGCTGCATATTAAAAAACTGTGCTGACAGTCTATGTCTCCCTCTTTACACTTTATTTATTATTTCCTTTAACACTTCATCATTACCAGGCATTTGAAACCTTATATAATTCCGCTTTTTAAAAAGGGCAGCAAATTATTACGGATCAGTTTTGGTACTCTATATATCCAATTTTAAGTACATCTCAGCATGGTTTTGTGAAGAGCCGTTCAACTGTCACCAATTTGTTGGAATTTATCTCTTTCGTTAACCGCATCTTCTCAGTAGGTAGTCATACCGATGTTATCTATACTGATTTCAGCAAGGCTTTTGACACAGTATAGCATACTTTACTCTTAACCAAACTTAACGCGTTTGGTCTTACTCTTCCCTTAGTTCGATGGCTTTCATCTCATCTTGATTGCCGAACTCGCAGGGTATTTTTGAAGTCTTCTTAATCAAAATCTATTATTGTAACATCTGGGGTCCCTCAAGGCAGTCATCTGCGACCTTTTATTTTCAATATATTCATCAACGACTTACCTACTTTTATCAAACACTCCCATATTTTAATGTACGCAGACGACGTTAAACTATTTTCATGACTCAACGGCAACCCTCAGCGGAGCCTTCTTCAGAGTGATTTCGACTCTTGATCTACTTGGTGTTCCACTAACTCTCTTATACTTAACTCTAATAAATGTAACTTAACTCTAATGCTATATCATATTTCCGTGGAGCTTTAAGTTCAAACTCATATTTCATCAAGGGTAATAGTTTGGAAAACGTTTCTCAATTTATTGACCTTGGAATTTTGTTTGACTCCAAGTTGCATTTCGGCACCCACATTTCCTCTTCAGTCTTTAAGGTCAGAGGTGTCATTCGCTATAGTAAACTCTGGTCTAAGGAATTTAACGATCCTCAAACATTGCGTTTGGAATCCTCAACATCAAAGAAATATTGATTACATTGAGTGTGTTCAAAAACTACAAAAACCTACTCTTCTCCTCCGACCTCTATTAATCTCTTAAAGACTAAACTATTAGAGACGTTAATTTATTTTTAAATTATTGTTGTATGGTAAATTTTCTATATTGCTATTTTAATTTGTAAATGGCTGATGATGTTTCGTCTGTAGCCATGTAGAACGTAGGCATTAACTTCGATGTTGCATGCTGACCATAGTAATTTATAAGACAAGCTGAGCCCAGTCTTCTATATAACTGGGTGAATGTTGATACCAATTGGTCCCGCCCAATGTGAGATCAGTGTGTGGTCACTTCAGACGTGCTAAGACTATATATCTATATATATATATATATATATATTTAAAAAAAAGTGACATAAGTAGATTTATTTGTGTGGAAGTCAATATTCAACCTCTTAAGCCATGGTTATATTCAATTTAGATGACTCTGCTAAATTGATGAGGCAACACTTGGGTTGCTATGCGATAATATGAGTTCTGTGTCATGAGCATATGTAGTCATCAGGTATTGCCTTCGCGTGGAGTCGGAAAGTCATAAGTGTATAACGTGTAAAGGATTGGCCCCAATATACTATCTTGTGGCACGACAGCTTTGATTTGCTTTATATCTGAGTCCTTACCCTCACAAGTTGTAAAGAAAGTTCTATTATCAAGATAGGACTTGAAGAGTAGATGATATGTAGATAGTGCTTTTCATCCTGTATAACTATCCTGGGTGCCATACTTTGTCAAATTGCCTGACGGACGTCGAGAAAGCAATACTCTTTGCGTTCGAATGCTTACAAAATGTGCTGAACGGTGTTTCGTAGAATCTACTGAAGCCAAAATAGCAATCGGGGATCATTCGTCCATCATCCAGCAGCGGGAGCAGTCGACTTGGGAATATTCTATCAAACACGTTCGAGAGAATAGCCAACCGGCTAATTGGATGTTAGGAGCTTGGTTTGTGCTCTGGCTTTCCTGCTTTCGCAATCATAATGGTCTCAGCACACTTCCATTGCGCAGGCAAGTGACTGAGACTCAAAATGCCATTATAGATCACAAAAAGTAACAAAAGCGCTGTTGATCGGGGTGAAAGTTGCTTTAAGGTGTTTCGCAGACTGTTGAGCCTTGCCTTCGCCGGACCTGCACCCGGCGCCACTAGGACTCTGGAGGCGCACTTTTCTCTTTGTTGGCCTTTTAAGGTATCTTGTGTCGCCCGCACTCTTCAGTTCAGTTCAGCTTGCCTCAGCAATCACTGCTGCAGGTTCTTCGTTGCGCGGTAGAGCGCCGTTTTGTCCACCTGATTTCTGCTGAGGAGCCAAACTCTTCGCAGTTTTCTCTCCCCTTGGGCCATGCCAGCAATCTTAGGAGAACAGAAATGGAAGTCGCGTTTAGGATAGTGGGTTACTCGGGACGGAAGGATTAAAGTAAGTTGGCGCCCCGTGCATGTTCAAAGTCAGGGGTTCTAATGCTGATTTAATACCAGAGTTGAGCTGAGTGTCTGAGTCAATTATGTGTCCAAGCCAGGTGTGATACAGACTTAAATTGGTGCTCCTTCTAAAGGTTTTAACAGGTCTGGATACAACATCAATGGGGATATATATGTTGATAGTACGGCTGAGTGATCCGAGCAGAGGTAATGAAAAGGTTGTAGATTTTGTGTGGTTCGCATACAATTATACAAAGCAACTTCTCTTGGATTGAAAAGTCTAGAACCCCAACATGTGTGCTTCGCATTAAAATCATACCATGCTATAAATCTCTGGCCCAGTCTATTAAAGACTTTCTTGAACATGACTGCAAAACCTTGTACCTATGAGGTGCATAAACTGCTCCCAAAGTAATGTTTTTTATGGGATACATTGACTACTGCAGCTTGGAACTAGTCAAGACTGATCGAAGCTTGTTTAGTAAATGTTAAAGTTGATTTGATTAGAACTGCCGCTCAACCATGAGCTACCACTTGGATGGTTTGCACTGATAAGATCGTACTCCTGGATTTTAAAGTAGGATTAGGCGGTTAGATGGGTCTGAGAAACAAGAAGAACATCAATAATATTGGTTTTTGGAAATGGGTGAACTGGGCAGTATGCTTGTTTCCCATTCCTTGAATCATCTGCTCTACACGTTTCAGGATAATCCCTTCACTGAAGCTGGAGTCACTACTCGTCGCATTACTACCCGTCATTGGGTTTTTCTGGCTGGGAAGGTACGTTACCCCTAGTTACGCTAGCATAGGTGGAGTGGTTGGTTGAGTGTCAGACCGAGTTGACTTGTTGTTGTACTGAAAGTAACCGACGGTTGAGATACTGACTTTCATTCCCCTTTGTAGGAAGCCGTGTGGTTCTCATTAAAGTGGACGCAGGACTTACAGTTTTCCCTTGTTTTCATGCAATCAGTTGATTTATGTAGTAAAGAAGCTCTAGCGTAAGGTCCCTTCTTATTTGACATTTCGGGCGAGCACGGCTTTTTTTGGGAGCAGACATAGTTATCCACTAATCGCGTGCCTGCCAGGTGACACTTTTACTAACGCCAACTTTGTGTCATACACAGTGACGTCAACTACGGCGAACGGCAGATAATGAAAATAAGTTTTTAAGTAAGCGAATGAAGTACCACACTTAAACGAAACTGCTACGAAATATGTTGTTGTTGTAGTTGTACCCCACCAAACCGATAAAAATCATACTCGCTTATGACTGACCTCTAAGAGAGCCAGAGTAAAATATTTCTGCTAGCAATAACTCACATGGTGCGAATGAATACAAAGAGAAGTAAATAAGTCAGGGAAACGAAGTCAAAAGATTTTGTTCTACGAAAAACCATTCACCGCGCTCTGAGAGTTAAGTGGTTCTGCAGTGCGGCTCAAACTGTACGGAAAATATTAATTTTATTTTATTTTTTTTTTCTCATATGTCGTGTATATATAGTAAAATAATAATATAAATTTAAATTAAATTAATACAATTATAGACAAAATGAAGTAAAATAAACATAAATGAAATTAAATATAGAATACAAAAATAAACAATGTTAAACAAAAAGAAAGAAGAAGAAAGTGGTATTGATATATGTGTTGTATCTAGCTTAGAATTTATTCTACCAGATCCACTGGCCTTGTCCTCTGTAAATTGCGTCTGCATGAAGTTCCTGTATTGGTATTAGGTTGACACCAACATTTGAGTGTTGGATAAGCTTCGCCTGGTAGATAAGACTTATTTTTGTAATCTCCTCTGTCACTGTTGGAATATTAAGATCACGATGCAGATCATCGTTAGTTATATACCACCCAGCCTTGGTGATCATACAAATGATTTTTGATTGTTCCCTTTGTATTATGTCTGTATTTGATTTTTTGGCCGTTCCCCAAATTTGTGCTCCGTACGTCCAGATTGGTCTTAAACTGGCTTTGTAAATCTGTAGTTTGTTTTCTAATGTTAGTTTTGATTTGATCATCCAATATAATTGACTAATCCTCAGCTTGATTTGATCCCGTTTTTTAAGTATATGGTATTTTCAGTTGAGTTTGTTGTCAATATATAATCCTAGGTATTTGACTTCATTTTTACGTCAGCTCCGTCAACGTTATACGAGGTGGGGTGAATTTAGTTTTAGTTGAATATATAACATGTACTGTTTTGGTATTATTTACTTTTATTTTCTACTTTTCAAACCATCTTAGGGTAGTATTCAGATGCTGTTGCAGTTTGGATGTTGCTGTCTACTTGTCTATGTGCGCTAAGTATTGCAGTGTTATCAGCAAATATGGCTATGATTGAGGCGTCGTCATTTGGTGATGATATGTTCACTGTAAAGATAGTGTTAAAACCGGGCGCAGTAGACTACCTTGTGGTACGCCTCTTTAGATTTTTCTTAATGTGGAATATTCACTTGAGTACTTAACCAAAAAATATCTTTCTGTGATATAGTATATTAATATTTGCAGTACGTTATGAGGGAATATATTACGCAATTTTCTGATTAGTCCTTTGTTCCAAAATTTGTCGAATGCCTTTTCTACATCTAGAAAAACTCCTATGCAGAATTTTTTGTCGTAAAGATCGTTTAAAATTTTATGAGTCACACGATGGATTTGTTGTATGGGTGGAATGTTTTCGGCGTATTTTTGACAGCACCGGAAGTAAGCTAATTGGTCTATATGATGCTTCGCAAGTACACTGTCAAGTCGACTAGTCGTCTCCTTTCGCTTTCCGAATTTAACAACACAAAAAACTAAATCAAGAGGCAAGATAATCAATTGTT
>JAWNKX010000311.1:0-40449 GCA_035041755.1 Cacoxenus indagator | reverse complement strand
TGCCTCAATAAAAAAACCTGCTTGCCATCGCACAAACAAGTATACTCAAATTTTCTGAAATAAGTACGTTTTCAATCATTTTGCCCCTAGGATTTGTTTTAGCTGAGCCCCACATGGGACTCCTGGAATTAAAGTCTCCTTGTATAATTATTTGCGTGTGTGATTGACTGATGATGTTTCTCAAATCACCTTCAGTAAAGTGTTGATCAGGTGGAATATAAATGTTAATTATAGTCACCGTTTTGGGGACAGCAAGCGTTTTTGCTGACCGCTGATTGACAAGCCCAAGAAATGATTGAATTACGAAAAAAAAAACAAAACGCGCCGAAATGCGTGTGTATGGCTTAACAATTTACAAACGAATGTAATGTATTTTAACAAAAGAGAGTACAAAAGATTTGGTATTTTTAGAACAACAAGAAAATGCGTAATTCTGTAGACCTTCTCTTAGTGTGGTGAATACAAGAAATGTTAAATAACCAATTAACTGCTAATAGTGACTTTAAATCCAAATTTTACTTCGTCAGCTAATGCCGCGGTCGGGGGTTGCATTTTATTAATTAAATGTGGATAGGGTTTTACCATAATTGCTATCTATACCTTGTTTATTGGTTGTGCTTTGTGTTAAGTTATAAAAATAACTCTCGTAGGAATTTGACACGATTATATGATTATTTGTGCGAATATGTGTTTTTTGTATAGAGAATATCAATGGGGTTTGTCCTTTGATAAGAACTTGTAGATCTGTTATATTGTTATACAGACCAATTTTATTCCATTGGCCCGTTCTACATGCAACATCCATTCGCGCAATGCCTCTCTCTCTCCACACTTGTTTGTCGGAAGAGATGCACGAGGTTTACGGGGTAGCTCGTATTGATTGTACCTTGTATTGGACGCAACTGTTTCACGTTCTTCTTTTTGTTCGTTCGGTTTTTTCGCCGTTGCTTTATTTCGTTCGTTTTTTGTGGAGTGAGTATGATGGGTATTACACTTGGGAAATCAACTCTCTCAAGTAATCGTTAGTTCATCTTTGGTATTGATCTGTGTTATTTCATTATCTTCAGTAGCTTTCAAGATTTTTGGCAGTTCTTTACATTTTCTTTGCACTCTACGCGCAATAATAACTCGTGATCTTGCATATTTTCTATTAAAAATTGAGTAGCTTCCTTTGACCCCACTACTCTTGCCCTTTTCGTAATTTAATTTACAAAAGATGAACGCACAAATTAAGTAACAGCGAAAAACCGAACGAACACAAAGAGAAATGTCAAAGTGTTAAAAAAGAATTGATTGTACACCGAGGGCAACAATCAGCACTTCATACCAGTAACCCGGCACTTTCCTTTCTCTCCTTTAAAAGACAGGTGGTTTGTCTAGTGTAATACGAGTCTATGAGTGAAAGTTACGGGAGGTATGTGTTTGCAGTAAGCAACGAGTAGCAGCGTGTGGAAGCGAACAGCAATACCAAAGAAGAATGAAATAGTGTTGCAAGCAATAACATGCTGCGTATAAACGGGTTATAGTAGAAAAGAGAACATGATTGTATTAAACGAGGAAAAGGAGAGACAAGAAAGGAAAGAATCTGCGAGTGGAAAGTTTCCGCTTACCCCCAGCCGCGTCCCGTCAAAGTGTAGGCTTTTTGAATACATAAAATATAAAAAATAAATAATTAAATAAGTTTGTGCATTACTAAATAGATGTCCATTAATATTCATTCACATGACATGGTTTTAATTTGCAAAATGTATTGGTCGTTTTCTGTGCAAATGTTCAGTTTCTTTTTGAGAGTTGCTATGTTTAGCTTTAAGGCTGAAATGGAATGGTGTGGATGCGGATGTTGATGTGGACGACAAGAAATCAGCTACAGCTGTTTGTATGTGCTATGCTAACTCATTTGTGCTATGCTAACTCATTTGAAATAACTAGTCAACAAATCATTTGTATCGCTCTGTCCTTCTCTCAAATGACAAGCAAAGCTGGCTGCAATTCAACCGAAAATGGGAAGAGAGCACATAAAAGTTAATTCTACTAGTGCAAAAGAATAATTGTACAATTTGAAGAACGCAGATTACCTATACATATAATAAAATCGTAGACTTTGCCAATTTGTGCGGATTTGGCGTAAAGTATGAGACTCAGTAGATCTCTACAAAGTGAAGAAAATCTAGAAGCAAGACTCGCTGCTACAGAAAGGCCGGCCACATGTTACTCACAAAATTGTACTCAAGGTAAGTCTACGTATTACGATACTAACCAGGAACGCGAAGCGCGTGTATCGGAGGCTTTTACAGACAGAGAAGCTTGCTTGAGTTCTGAAAGGGCTCCAACTGCGGATACTCGAGGACTTCAAAATAGTGAAGAACGTAATGTAGAGGATCATCAACGTTACTAGATCTTTTGAAAATTATGATTAACATCAACAACAATTAGAATCGGCTAGGGTTAATTATAAGCACAGACGCCAAGATAATGACAATGATTTCATACCTGAATGGAGAAAAGAAAAACGACAAGCAGAAACGCCAAAACAACGTCAATTACGATCACACGCTGGTCGGATTCATACAAATGTCAATAGAATGTCAATTTCATCTGACGATTTCGATGAGCCAGAAGAATATGATGCTGCGGGTCATGGTGTTCCTTAGATTATTAAAGAGAGAGCAGTTTTTTCATATTTACCTAAAATTCACTATGCTGAAGCTGCTTCCATAGGTGGTATGGTCATATGCTGTAATTTCTGTGGCGCTCTCAAATGGAGAAAGGAGTCAAACGGATTATGCTGCTCAAATGGGAAACTTAACATGGGCATTTTTCAAGACTCTCCAGACCTTATGAAATCACTTTGAGGTGATGAACATCCACATGATTTCTTCCGGAGCGAAAGAAATTAAAAAGGGGCCATTTATGCCCACCTTTAAAATACACCGTAAAGTTTATCATCTTATAGGATCGTTACTACAACAAGATATGTCAAAATTTCTTCAGGTTTATTTTGTATCGGGTTACATTTAACAAACTAATATCGGACATAGAAATTTCCCACAACTGAACTGAACAACGAGCTTATATCTGAACTCCAAAACCTGCTGTATCAAGTCAATCCTTGCGTATATAGTTTTAGAGCTGCATTGGACTCAATACCGTAAAGGCAAGGAAATCATTACAAATTGGTCAACAACGCCGATAAACGCACTGTCATAGAACACCGCAGAACACGCCCCTGTCGCAGATGAGGTTGCTGTCGTTTTGACAGATCAGGAACATGATAGGCGTGATATCGTATTGCGCACTCGTGATAATCAGCTGTAGCGCATTATGGAAACAAACATAGCGTACGACGCTGTACTATAACCATTAATTTATGGTCGCGGAGAAGATTTATATAATTTTGGACTCTACCAAATTAACCCCTTACTACGGCTCCAACTTATAATAAAAATATATCAGCACTGCAATTTTATTTATATTTGCTGCAACTACAGCATGGTCAATTTATTTATCTGCAAAGATTTCGAGGATTATTTAGTCAATTGTTTGTCGATATGTATGCGAAAGTAGAGACTGAGCGCTTAGTATACATACGAACTAACCGAAACGTTTACGCGCAGAAGATTACGTCCATCTCAGGGAAACTATGCAACAAGACTGAAAACTTAGGTCAGCTGGTTATCCTTCCGTCCAGTTTTACGGGTGGGCCACGTTATATGTAAGATGCATTTTATTATGTTCGAAAATATGGCCGACCTGACCTCTTTATAACCTTCACAACAAATCCCAAATGGAGTGAAATTTTCAAAGAACTTCTTCCAGGACAAGCTCCAACCGATAGGCACGATGTTATAGCTAGAGTTTTTGAATTAAAATTAACGCTCATGATGAACTTGCTCACATAAAAAAAAATGTTTGGCCCAGCTTTGTGTCATATGTATACCATTGAATGGCTTCGAATATTATTACTTACGCTTACTTCGACATACACTTCGGAGACCTACTTATTTTGCTGAACTGCGAAAAGTTTGTGGTATCCTGTATCCTACTTACCAAGCTGCCTGTAATGCGCGTCATTTGCTTAATGGAGATCAACACTGACATTGCGCAATGGCCGAAGCATGCATCAGCGACAGTCCGCAACGCTTGCGGCATTTATTTGCAATAATGCTAGTATTTTGTGGACTTTCGGATGCTGTACAGTTATGGCAAAAATATCAAGGACAATTGTCGGAAGACTTTTTCAGAAATATGAAGCTAAACAATGATAGCGAGCTAACGATGGATTACGTGCGAGTAACTTCAACTGATGCTTGCCCGATATTCAATGCATAGTTACGTGTATTGGGTGAAATCCTCTGCCGCAATATGACACGCCCACTCCAAATTTAAATTGCGAGCACATTAACAGAGAGTACATAGCGGAAAAAAAGTATAATACAGCGGAACTAACTGAAATATTGCAGATCGATCTCGCACATTTGACGGCTGAACAATGTACAATATTCGAGCGAGTATGTTAAAGCGTACCCGATGATTTTGGGGAAATCCTGTTTTTAGATTCACCCGGAAGTACGGGAAAAACATTTCTCACCAAAGTCATATTGGCCCAAATACGCAATCAATGCATAATAGCTCTCGCTGTTGCCTCATCAGGCTTAGCAAGTACATTATTACTCGGGGGAAAACCGCCTATACATTGTTTAAAATACCATTTAATTTGGACATTACGGAAAGCCCAGTTTGCAATATTTCTAGAAGCAGCGACAAAGCAAAAGTTTTAATTGCTGCTTAGTAATATGGGATGAGTGCACAATTGCAACCCGTAAAGCAGTTGAAGCGGTAGAGAGAACTTTGAGAAATACAAGACGAGACGATCGGCCCATGGGTGGCATCACAATGCTTTTCTGTGGTGATTTTAGACAGACATTACCAGTACTACCTCGAGGAACGAGGCGTACGTTATACCAATGAATTTAACACCAAATAACAGCATTGACAAATCAACCAAATTCATGGCTATGCGAAAGAGCAATTCTGACACCACGCAACGATCAGGCCACAGCAATTATTGGTAGAATAAGACGAAAGAAAGAAATAACTGAATATTGCTCTATTAACAGAGTAATGGAACAAGAAGACTCTACCCAGTAACCTATACAAGTTTTAGAGTCTCTTAGCGCAGCTGGTCCGCCAGCACACACTATTATATTCAAAGTAGAAGTACCGGTTTTTTTAAGAAAATTAAGTCCTCCTAAACTATGTAACGGCACCAGATTGAAGCAGAGATTGTGACAGGTTGCGGCACAGGAAATGGCGTTTACATACCGCGAATTCCTCTAATTCCTAATATTTTTCCCATTTAATTTTAAATGCGTACTATTTCAGATGAGCTTATGTTATGCAATGACCAAAAACAAAGCTCATGGACAAACTCTATCAGTAGCAGGTGAAGATTTGAGTGTGAGTTGCTTTTCGCATGGTCAGTTTTATGTGGCTCCCCCACGTATTAGCAATTAAAATAATTTATATGTGCACTTTTCTGGAATTTCAACTTCTAACATCGTATACAGAGAAGCGTTAGGGTAGACTATAGAGGTATTATTGGGTAAAGGACGAAGTCGCGGGCACAACTAGTATTTAATAAATTGGTGTATTTATTTCAATAGCCGTCATTTAGTATTGTTGACGCGCTAATCTCAATGAGAGCGTCGGGTTCCAACAGCCCATTTTCGCATTGGCACTCTTTTTCTCTCTCTGCTGGCTTAAGCGATTGCACATTGGAATTTGCGTTCGAGAAGCTTCGACGACCTAACTGTTGATTCCAATGTGCAATCGCTTATGCTAGTGAGTAACTTTACTTGTCTGTTAACTTTCTTTCGACCTGTGGATGCAGAGCAGAACACATGTAAGTAGCGGCTAAGTTTATAACTTATAAAAATTATATATGTACGAACAATGTATATCAAAAATTTCAATTTAAATTGTTAATAAAATAACATATTCGCCAACTTGGAATCGGCTCTGCCTCAATAAAAAAACCTGCTTGCCATCGCACAAACAAGTATACTCAAATTTTCTGAAATAAGTACGTTTTCAATCATTTTGCCCCTAGGATTTGTTTTAGCTGAGCCCCACATGGGACTCCTGGAATTAAAGTCTCCTTGTATAATTATTTGCGTGTGTGATTGACTGATGATGTTTCTCAAATCACCTTCAGTAAAGTGTTGATCAGGTGGAATATAAATGTTAATTATAGTCACCGTTTTGGGGACAGCAAGCGTTTTTGCTGACCGCTGATTGACAAGCCCAAGAAATGATTGAATTACGAAAAAAAAAACAAAACGCGCCGAAATGCGTGTGTATGGCTTAACAATTTACAAACGAATGTAATGTATTTTAACAAAAGAGAGTACAAAAGATTTGGTATTTTTAGAACAACAAGAAAATGCGTAATTCTGTAGACCTTCTCTTAGTGTGGTGAATACAAGAAATGTTAAATAACCAATTAACTGCTAATAGTGACTTTAAATCCAAATTTTACTTCGTCAGCTAATGCCGCGGTCGGGGGTTGCATTTTAATAATTTTATGTGGATAGGGTTTTACCATAATTGCTATCTATACCTTGTTTATTGGTTGTGCTTTGTGTTAAGTTATAAAAATAACTCTCGTAGGAATTTGACACGATTATATGATTATTTGTGCGAATATGTGTTTTTTGTATAGAGAATATCAATGGGGTTTGTCCTTTGATAAGAACTTGTAGATCTGTTATATTGTTATACAGACCAATTTTATTCCATTGGCCCGTTCTACATGCAACATCCATTCGCGCAATGCCTCTCTCTCTCCACACTTGTTTGTCGGAAGAGATGCACGAGGTTTACGGGGTAGCTCGTATTGATTGTACCTTGTATTGGACGCAACTGTTTCACGTTCTTCTTTTTGTTCGTTCGGTTTTTTCGCCGTTGCTTTATTTCGTTCGTTTTTTGTGGAGTGAGTATGATGGGTATTACACTTGGGAAATCAACTCTCTCAAGTAATCGTTAGTTCATCTTTGGTATTGATCTGTGTTATTTCATTATCTTCAGTAGCTTTCAAGATTTTTGGCAGTTCTTTACATTTTCTTTGCACTCTACGCGCAATAATAACTCGTGATCTTGCATATTTTCTATTAAAAATTGAGTAGCTTCCTTTGACCCCACTACTCTTGCCCTTTTCGTAATTTAATTTACAAAAGATGAACGCACAAATTAAGTAACAGCGAAAAACCGAACGAACACAAAGAGAAATGTCAAAGTGTTAAAAAAGAATTGATTGTACACCGAGGGCAACAATCAGCACTTCATACCAGTAACCCGGCACTTTCCTTTCTCTCCTTTAAAAGACAGGTGGTTTGTCTAGTGTAATACGAGTCTATGAGTGAAAGTTACGGGAGGTATGTGTTTGCAGTAAGCAACGAGTAGCAGCGTGTGGAAGCGAACAGCAATACCAAAGAAGAATGAAATAGTGTTGCAAGCAATAACATGCTGCGTATAAACGGGTTATAGTAGAAAAGAGAACATGATTGTATTAAACGAGGAAAAGGAGAGACAAGAAAGGAAAGAATCTGCGAGTGGAAAGTTTCCGCTTACCCCCAGCCGCGTCCCGTCAAAGTGTAGGCTTTTTGAATACATAAAATATAAAAAATAAATAATTAAATAAGTTTGTGCATTACTAAATAGATGTCCATTAATATTCATTCACATGACATGGTTTTAATTTGCAAAATGTATTGGTCGTTTTCTGTGCAAATGTTCAGTTTCTTTTTGAGAGTTGCTATGTTTAGCTTTAAGGCTGAAATGGAATGGTGTGGATGCGGATGTTGATGTGGACGACAAGAAATCAGCTACAGCTGTTTGTATGTGCTATGCTAACTCATTTGTGCTATGCTAACTCATTTGAAATAACTAGTCAACAAATCATTTGTATCGCTCTGTCCTTCTCTCAAATGACAAGCAAAACTGGCTGCGATTCAACCGAAAATGGGAAGAGAGCACATAAAAGTTAATTCTACTAGTGCAAAAAATAATTGTACAATTTGAAGAACGCAGATTACCTATACATATAATAAAATCGTAGACTTTGCCAATTTGTGCGGATTTGGCGTAAAGTATGAGACTCAGTAGATCTCTACAAAGTGAAGAAAATCTAGAAGCAAGACTCGCTGCTACAGAAAGGCCGGCCACATGTTACTCACAAAATTGTACTCAAGGTAAGTCTACGTATTACGATACTAACCAGGAACGCGAAGCGCGTGTATCGGAGGCTTTTACAGACAGAGAAGCTTGCTTGAGTTCTGAAAGGGCTCCAACTGCGGATACTCGAGGACTTCAAAATAGTGAAGAACGTAATGTAGAGGATCATCAACGTTACTAGATCTTTTGAAAATTATGATTAACATCAACAACAATTAGAATCGGCTAGGGTTAATTATAAGCACAGACGCCAAGATAATGACAATGATTTCATACCTGAATGGAGAAAAGAAAAACGACAAGCAGAAACGCCAAAACAACGTCAATTACGATCACACGCTGGTCGGATTCATACAAATGTCAATAGAATGTCAATTTCATCTGACGATTTCGATGAGCCAGAAGAATATGATGCTGCGGGTCATGGTGTTCCTTAGATTATTAAAGAGAGAGCAGTTTTTTCATATTTACCTAAAATTCACTATGCTGAAGCTGCTTCCATAGGTGGTATGGTCATATGCTGTAATTTCTGTGGCGCTCTCAAATGGAGAAAGGAGTCAAACGGATTATGCTGCTCAAATGGGAAACTTAACATGGGCATTTTTCAAGACTCTCCAGACCTTATGAAATCACTTTGAGGTGATGAACATCCACATGATTTCTTCCGGAGCGAAAGAAATTAAAAAGGGGCCATTTATGCCCACCTTTAAAATACACCGTAAAGTTTATCATCTTATAGGATCGTTACTACAACAAGATATGTCAAAATTTCTTCAGGTTTATTTTGTATCGGGTTACATTTAACAAACTAATATCAGACATAGAAATTTCCCACAACTGAACTGAACAACGAGCTTATATCTGAACTCCAAAACCTGCTGTATCAAGTCAATCCTTGCGTATATAGTTTTAGAGCTGCATTGGACTCAATACCGTAAAGGCAAGGAAATCATTACAAATTGGTCAACAACGCCGATAAACGCACTGTCATAGAACACCGCAGAACACGCCCCTGTCGCAGATGAGGTTGCTGTCGTTTTGACAGATCAGGAACATGATAGGCGTGATATCGTATTGCGCACTCGTGATAATCAGCTGTAGCGCATTATGGAAACAAACATAGCGTACGACGCTGTACTATAACCATTAATTTATGGTCGCGGAGAAGATTTATATAATTTTGGACTCTACCAAATTAACCCCTTACTACGGCTCCAACTTATAATAAAAATATATCAGCACTGCAATTTTATTTATATTTGCTGCAACTACAGCATGGTCAATTTATTTATCTGCAAAGATTTCGAGGATTATTTAGTCAATTGTTTGTCGATATGTATGCGAAAGTAGAGACTGAGCGCTTAGTATACATACGAACTAACCGAAACGTTTACGCGCAGAAGATTACGTCCATCTCAGGGAAACTATGCAACAAGACTGAAAACTTAGGTCAGCTGGTTATCCTTCCGTCCAGTTTTACGGGTGGGCCACGTTATATGTAAGATGCATTTTATTATGTTCGAAAATATGGCCGACCTGACCTCTTTATAACCTTCACAACAAATCCCAAATGGAGTGAAATTTTCAAAGAACTTCTTCCAGGACAAGCTCCAACCGATAGGCACGATGTTATAGCTAGAGTTTTTGAATTAAAATTAACGCTCATGATGAACTTGCTCACATAAAAAAAATGTTTGGCCCAGCTTTGTGTCATATGTATACCATTGAATGGCTTCGAATATTATTACTTACGCTTACTTCGACATACACTTCGGAGACCTACTTATTTTGCTGAACTGCGAAAAGTTTGTGGTATCCTGTATCCTACTTACCAAGCTGCCTGTAATGCGCGTCATTTGCTTAATGGAGATCAACACTGACATTGCGCAATGGCCGAAGCATGCATCAGCGACAGTCCGCAACGCTTGCGGCATTTATTTGCAATAATGCTAGTATTTTGTGGACTTTCGGATGCTGTACAGTTATGGCAAAAATATCAAGGACAATTGTCGGAAGACTTTTTCAGAAATATGAAGCTAAACAATGATAGCGAGCTAACGATGGATTACGTGCGAGTAACTTCAACCGAAGCTTGCTCGATATTCAATGCATAGTTACATGTATTGGGGGAAATCCTCTGCCGCAATATGACAAGCCCACTACAAATTTAAATTGCGAACACATTAACAGAGAGTACATAGCGGAAAAAAAGTATAATACATCGCACATTTGGCGGCTGAACAATGTACTATATTCGAGCGAGTATGTCAAAGCGTAGCCGATGATTTTGGGGAAATCCTGTTTTTAGAATCACCCGGAAGTACGGGAAAAAGATGTCTCACCAAAGTCATATTGGCCCAAATACGCAATCAATGCATAATCGCTCTCGCTGTTGCCTCATTAGGCTTAACAACTACATTATTACCCGGAGTGAAAACCGCCCATACATTGTTTAAAATACCATTTAATTTGGACATTACGGAAAGCCCAGTTTGCAATATTTCTAGAAGCATCGACAAAGCAAAAGTTTTAATTGCTGCTTAGTAATATGGGATGAGTGCACAATTGCAATCCGTAAAGCAGTTGAAGCGGTAGAGAGAACTTTGAGAAATACAAGACGAGACAATCGGACCATGGGTGGCATCACAATGCTTTTCTGTGGTGATTTTAGACAGACATTACCAGTACTACCTCGAGGAACGCGGCGTACGGTATACCAATGAATTTAACACTAAATAACAGCATTGACAAATCAACCAAATTCATGGCTATGCGAAAGAGCAATTCTGACACCACGTAACTATCAGGCCACAGCAAATATTGGTAGAATAAGACGAAAGATAGAAAGAACTGAATATTGCTCTATTAACAGAGTAATGGAACAAGAAGACTCTTCCCAGTAACCTATACAAGTTTTAGAGTCTCTTAGCGCAGCCGGTCCGCCAGCACACACTATTACATTAAAAGTAAGAGTACCGTTTATCCTTTTAAGAAAATTAAGTCCTCTTAAACTATGTAACGGCACCAGATTGAAAGTAATGGGCTTACCACCAAACGTTATTGAAGCAGAGATTTTGACAGGTTGCGGCACAGGAAATGGCGTTTACATACCTCGAATTCCTCTAATTCCTAATATTTTTCCCATTTAATTTTAAATGCGTACTATTTCAGATGAACTTATGTTATGCAATGACCATAAACAAAGCTCATTGACAAACTCTATCAGTAGCAGGTGAAGATTTGAGTAAGTTGCTTTTCGCATGGTCAGTTTTATGTGGCTCCCCCACGTATTAGCAATTAAAATAATTTATATGTGCACTTTCCTGGAATTTCAACTTCTAACATCATATACAGAGAAGCGTTAGGGTAGACTATAGAGGTATTATAAAGGTAAATTTGCATTGGATGCGGACGAAGTCGCGGGCACAGCTAGTACGTTCATATATATAAGGGGTAGAAAGGGCTAGGATAATGTTAGACTAAGCGAAACAATACAACAAGAAAAAATTTGATAGTAAATCAACAGATTTCAAAATAGATGTAGATTATTTAGTCCTACTAATGCTCATAAATTTACAAATATATTTACAAAAAAATAGGAGGACGTAAAATATAAGATAGTGACAATATAACAACATAATTAGATGGTGGAAAAATACAAACATTTTACGATAAGTTAAAAGTATTCAATAATTAAAATTCAGTTGCTTTTCTTTATAGATATATAACGTAAGAATAGTTTTTGCGTTATTATTATATATATAAATATATTAACAAAACATAATCATAAGCATAACATTAATTGAAACTTGTTTATTTAAGCAAACTTTTTTAAATAATTTTACATTATTTTCCCAAAATGTGGATTTAGGGCATACAAACACATTGCTGGCATAACTATCTCCGAATAAACTCATTAGCCGACTTATCAACTATGGACTCTTACATGAATAACTGTTCAACTTCCAATGTACTCTTCCATACTAGAGGGTATTTTGTTAACTATTTAAGTGTTCGACATATATTAGTCATCCGTTTACAATGTTTCATCACCAGTAGTATATAAGATATATAAGGAAGAACAATCAGAATCGATCTGCAAAACACGTGCCGTGCCGTATTATCGACAATTCTACACTCTGCCATTTAAGTCAAATGCTGATGAAGAGTGCCTGTTATCGGCAATTTAGGCTGCTATTATAAATCGAATTCTGAAGTGCCTTCATTTTGGCAACCAATAAATAATCAGAAATATAAATATTGTGGTTTGCTATGGCTCCCCGGCAGCTCTCTGAAAGTAAACATTTTCCGATCACCACAGAGGACATTACCACAATGTGAGTGTGAGTGAGAGGAAGCTCCATTGCATTGGGCTGGTGGTACGTTTCTGGGTTGCGCTCAGTCGGGTATCCGACTTTAATTGGCATTTATGAGTTTATAAGCTTTTCCTTGTATATATATATATATATATTGTATGTATTGTATATATATATATATATATATATATACATTCCGAGCGGGAGAGAAATTAATCAATTTCACTAAGAATGACTCTTAGCATATGGAGAATCTATGAATCTAGAATTACCAATTTAGGTTACAGTAGATGCTCAGAAATTAGAACCACTTCGTTTCTCAGTAGTTCGAATTTGCTTTTTTTATCCATTTAAAAATAAGCAAAAGGTGTAGTCGTAATTTATCATTATTACTTCTTATAATTAACATATTGCGTTATGCTTGTTTGCCAAAAATAGAGTGTTGTTCTTCGATTTATGTATGCTATGGTTGATCTTGTCACATTATATTCCAGAGCCAAACGATTCCCTTGAACTTTAGTTTCGAAGACAATGTATTTTTTTTACGTTTTTTGAAATGTTTGATATTACTTATACTACTGGTAAAAAATGTGTGCGTCCTAATGAACACAACCATGGCAAAAGCAGGCATACAAAAAACGTACATACACATTTCGGTAATTCCCCTTTTTCATTTTTTCTATCACATATTACAACAAGGTAATAACAGAAGCACAAAATAAAACAAAACAAGAAAATTATAAAAAATACATACAAAAAAATACTATTGCAAATTAGAACCCAAAAGTTCGAATTTTAGAGCGTTCAGTGAATTCAATGCATTCACATTTTCAGGTTCGAATTTCTGGACATTTCGCATTTGTGAAGTTCCAATTTCTGAGCGTCTACTGTACCACCTTTTACAACATTCCGACAGCATCTTTTCTGACGTCTTCTGTTTTTTTTATTTCGGTTGATCGAAATCGATCAGGGCAATCTGAAATCTATCTCAATCTTCTTCTTTCGCTAAACCGATTTCTACATTAATTCAACTTAGTTCGCTACGATTTCGTCCTTAAATGATAGGGCTGTGATGGCCTTTGCATGTCCGTTATACTTGCGCTCCAGATTTTTTGTGTGCAGCTTCCAGAGCCGAGCAATACCATCGGAAGAGGCGGTGAATAAGTACTTCGAATCAGCACTAAAAGCCGCATCCCAAACCCAATAGTTGTCAATACACAACTCGCGCCACATTGTGAAATCGTCAGTCTTCCAAATACGCGCCGTACCATCGCCCGACGTTGTCACGAGAAGCCGCGAATCCGGACTAAATTTACAGCGCAGCACGTAGCGTTTGTGCGCCGCTATCTTCTGTTTTGGATGCATTAGGCTCAGGCGTTGATGGGGGGAGCTGCTTAGCGACCAAATGTAACAATTGCCTTTGTTATTTACAGCTGCCATGTAGTGGCCATCAGGCGAGATAGCAATGTCTTGTATGGAAGCGTCCACTTCTGGAATTAGTTGGTCATGTATCTCCGACTTGACATCCCACAAATAAACGCCTCCGTTTTGCGAGCCCATCGCAATTTCGACTTGATTCGGATGTAAGCAGGCCGCATTCACGGGCGCCTGACAATCGAAGACACGTGAACAATGCGGTGGTGTCGATATCATATCCCAGATGCGCACACGATGATCCTCTCCAGCTGTGAACATCCAGTTCCCGTCCTCTTGAAAGCCCAAACGTGTCACATTCTTTTGCACGCCTTCGAAATTAATTACTGGAACATTGCAGTTTGACTCCAGGTCATACAAACGTATGCATTGATAGCCGCACGCAGCCAGGCGTGTCTTGTCCGGCGTGCGATCGAGCGCATTTACTTGCTGTAATGACGTGATATCCGTATTAAGTACTTAAAATATAAAAATTACCAATCATGAATTAATCTACGTACAGAAGTTTCCACAAATCGCATTGTTTTTATGCAATTGCCGGTGTGTGCCTGCCAAAGCTTGATTGTGTGGTCGTACCCGCCGGTAGCCAGTATAAGTTGATCGCCTGTTGCATCCATTTGAGCGTGTGTAATTCGCCCTACGTGTGTATAGAAGCACAATTTCGAGTATACTCGTGTTTAGAAATATTACACACGCTGCTGTCATGTGATTTATAGCCTATTTATATTGTTTTGGCTCACTAAAACAAGAAGAAGACTGTTGAGAAGGGCAATTTCCAACCAAAAACTTTGCAACACTGTCAGAAATCTGTCAGCCCTGTTACGTATCGTTATCGAATCCATTTAGTGATTCTCAGCGATTCGGATCGCATTCTACAAAAGCAACCCCTGAATGACGTCACTTTTCTTTGTGGTTATTGTAGAGAGTGATACGAATCACCCCAGAATCACCAGCGATTCGAATCCTAGCCCAGTGTAAATAAGCTATTTGCGATTTGTCTCGATAGTTAATTCGATTGCTATTACTTATCGGAGTTGAAAAAAAAGAGCGGCAGATGCCTGCTTCTTTTGCTATTCACAATATTTTTAGCATTTAATATTGAAGGTTACTTTATTATATATAAACTCTACTAATTTTATCATAGACTATACACGCGCGTTATCAGATCAATTGAATTTCGTCAGCCGCCATTTCTAGTCAGGGTTGACTTTCGATTCTTGTTATCGGTCGCTGCATGCTGCTGTTTTGTCGTTTCCGAAAAGCATCGGGGAAGTAGCCACATATTTGTGGGAGTGTTAAACTACCACTGCAATATTAAACAACGCCTTCAGTATGCACTTTAATTGGATTTTAATAAGATAAGAAACAGTAATTTGATTGTAACAGAATGTGCATCGTTGT
The DNA here is from genome assembly GCA_035041755.1 of Cacoxenus indagator. Lineage (NCBI taxonomy): Eukaryota > Metazoa > Arthropoda > Insecta > Diptera > Drosophilidae > Cacoxenus > Cacoxenus indagator. The sequence continues at coordinate 25,066 of JAWNKX010000311.1, read as the reverse complement.
CAATGCGTTCACGTTAGCTTCTTGCTCATGCCAGTCGCTGAAGATCTACCACGGCCCGATAGCTTTTTATCGGTCGGCTTCCGATGACTACAGGTCCTCTGCGGCCAGTACGGTTCAAATAATTCACCAAGAGGAGGCGGAGATCCACATCGTTTGGAATCTGTGCAACCTGCGCATCTGTGGCTCAAGCTGCCGCGGCTACTACTGCACCAGTTCTCACAAACCGGACGGCAATTCATTTGCCAAAATTCACATGCGACAACCCCAGTTTATGGTTTGCTCAGATTGAACGATCGTTTCGTTTATATGGCATTTCCAGTGATGATGACAAGTTCGATTATGTGATTTTGACAGTAGAGGATTTGATGACTCACCCTCCGACCGCGAGTAAGTATGAGGTACTAAAAAGTCGATTGCTCGAAAAGTACGCTGAGTCTCCAGAATCGAAACTTCGGCGTTTGTTACAAGGCGTAGAGACAGCTGGTTTGAGGCCTTCCGTGGTTTTGGACCACATGCGACAGCTCGACCCAGATCCGAGCAGCGAAAATATAATTCTCGCGCTGTTTCTTGCGGAGATGCCCAAGAATATTCGCCCGTTTCTTACAGTCTGGGAGGAAAATGATTTGAGCAAGCTCGCCAAGGTAGCGGACAAAATGCTTGACGTACAACCGCAAGTCAAGTCAATAAGCCTAATCAATGAAATTGTTGACTCCTTGCGTGCACTTTCGCAGAAGGTCGACAGCCTTCAAAACGAGGTTACGAGGACGTGTTGGGCAACTAACTACTAATTTTGTTGATCGAACGTTGCAAGCAGGCAGCAATCAAGAAGTATTATGCTATTAACACCGCAACTACGGGGATAATGCACGGAAATGCAGGCCGCCATGCGATCGTTCACAGCAGTATTTAAACTAAAAAAGCTGTCGTCCGACACTCTAACCGACGGCAGCAAAATAACAGACAGCGGTTTAACTTCACAACCATTAGCCATTCATGAGACTGGCCTCCACATCACCGACCGTAAATCCCACATCCGTTTTCTCGTCGATTCAGGATCAGCTGTGTCTGTCATACCTCGTTCCCTGGTTAGACAGAATAATAAAAAAAACGATTTACTTCTATATGCGGCAAACCAGACGGTTATCTACACCTATGGTACTCATGTGGTAGAGCTGAATCTTGGCTTCCGGCGTTGTCTAAAGTGGCCGTTTATAGTACCAGACGTGCAAACAGCAATCATTGGTGCAGACTTTTTGTCGCATTTTTAACTACTCATCGAAGTAAAAAACAAACGTCTAATCGATTCATCAAGGGGTATAACAACAGCTGCGAAGACCACCAGTAATAATGATGTATGTCATTATATTGAAACGAGTGGTAGTCCCATCTCCGATCGACCTCGACGTCTCGCCAGGGAAAAACTTCCCATCGCCAAGGCTGAACTTTTTGATTTCTGAGGGTATATGTCGTCCTTCCAAACGCCCATGAGCCAGTCCATTGCATATGGTTACAAAGAAAGATGGCGGTTGGCGTTCCTGCGGTGATTATCGCAAGCTCAATGCAGTTACTGTGCCTGACCGGTATCCGATTGCGACTTCACTGAACAGCTGCACGGTAAAAAGTTTTTTTCGAAATTGGATCTGAAAAAGGCATATTATCAAATTCCGATGGCGGAAAGCGACATTCCTAAGACAGCGGTATGTACTCCGTTTGGATTGATTGAGTTCTTGTACATGCCTTTTGGTTTAAAAAATGCCTCGCAGACGTTTCAGAGGTTTATGGATAACATTTTCCGTGGCATTGATTTTGTTTATTGTTACATTGACGATATATTAATCATGTAGAATTCAATTGCAGAGCATGAGCAACACTACGCACCATCCTGCAAATCCTACGCACACACGGCCTTTGCACCAACCTGAGTAAATGTCAAATCGCACAGCCGAAAGTTGAGTTTCTCAGTTACGTTGTCAACGAACACGGGATTAAGCCACCCACTAGCCGCATTGATGCGATTCTCAATTATGCTAGTCCGGACACAATCAGCCAACTGGGTCGTTTTCTCGGTATCGTCAATTATTACCGATATACAGGCGCCTTTGTCTGAACTGCTAAAGAATGTTAAAAAGAATGACAAGCGCAAAATTGAATGGACGACGGATCGCATGAACGCTTTTGATGCTTGTAAACGTAGCGTGGCGGACGCAGTACTGTTACTTCATCCATCTTCAAAGGCGAAGCTCGACTTGGCTTGTGATGCTTCTGATGTTGCTATAGGAGCCGCTATGGAGCAACAAATTGATGATATTTGGCAGCCACTTGAATTTTTTTCTAGAAAGTTAAGCAACGCAGAGAAAAACTACAGTGCCTACGATTGAGAGCTTTTGTCAATATTTAAGGCCATTAAGTACTTTAAACACTGGATTGAGGCGCGGCCGTTTATCATTAAAACTGACCACAAACCTCTGGTGTACGCGTTCAAACAACGGCCTGAAAAAGCTTCAACTCGTCAACTTCGCCAGTTGAGCTACATTTCACAGTTCTCCACTGCCATTGTGCAAGTAAAAGGCACAGACAACACTGTCGCAGACTTGTTTTCTAGACTTTGTGAAATCTGCATGCCCATGGCTATCAAATTAGAGCACATCGAAGCAGCTCAAGCAACCGATCCGGAATTATCAAACCTGTTGAAAGGGACAACATCTCTTAAATTACAGAGGGTGCGATACGACAACAACGTTTCACTGTACTGCGATGTTTCAGTGGTAGAGCTAAGCTACGTCAACTACGACAAAAGTTTGTTTGGCCATCTATGAATAAGGACATTATCAGCTGGTGCAGAGACTGTTTGCCATGTCAGCGTGCAAAGGTCAGCAGACATAATCATCTGGCACCTGATAAAATGGTTGTTCCAAATGGCAGATTCGATCATGTTCATCGACATGACGTAGTAGTCATGCCCCTGCAACGAAATTTCCGGTATTGCTTAACCATGATTGATAGTTTTTCACTTTGGCCAGAAGCTTACCAACATAAACGCTGAGACCATTGCGCAGGGTTTTTGGACACATTGGGTATCATGGTTCGGAGCACCTAAAATTATTACTACGGATCAAGACACTCAGTTCGAGTTCGCCTTGTTTAAGGAACTAGCAAATGTCGTTGGAAGCAAGCACATACACACGACTAGTTATCATCCGCAGTCAAATGGTTTGATTGAGATGGCATCGGTCGTTTAAAGCTGCGTTGATGTGTAGCCCTGATACTCCGTGGCCACAACTTCTCCCGGCTGTACTTTTAGGACTTCGGACATGCTTTAAACAGGATATACAATCATCCGCTGCTGAGATGATATATGGAACACCGATCCGTTTGTCAAATGAATTTTTTCATGATATGGATTCATATCATCATGCATATGGATTCTACAACATCCTCTTCAGATTTTATTTGCAGCTTTGAACATATGCAGAAAATTCGTCCAACTGCGACTTCTCATCATACGAATCGCAAAGTTTTTATTATAAAAGGTATTGATACATGCTCACATGTGTTCGTCCGCTCAGACGCAGTCAAGCGTCCCATCGAGCCACCCTATACTGGGCCTTACATAGTTGTCCACAGGCAGAGGGACCGGGTCTACGAAGTTGAAATCAACGGCAAGAAAGTTGCGATATCTGTAGACAGACTCAAACCAGCTTTCCTGGCAAACCATGACGCACAAGGAGATTTACAGTGTAGCAAACCATGTACGTATGAGAAGCAATACTGAGTACGAGTTGTAAATCCGTAACACCGTCACTAGAGGGGGAGTACTGTGGCGACATCTCTGTGACGCCTCCTCTTGGTGAATTATTTGAACCGTACTGGCCGCAGAGGACCTGTAGTCATCGGAAGCCGACCGATAAAAAGCTATCGGGCCGTGGTAGATCTTCAGCGACTGGCATGAGCAAGAAGCTAACGTGAACGCATTGACAACGATGCACATTCTGTTACAATCAAATTACTGTTTCTTATCTTATTAAAATCCAATTAAAGTGCATACTGAAGGCGTTGTTTAATATTGTAGTGGTAGTTTAACATCCTCCCACATATTTTTTTAAATGCACCACCTGCCGGCAGAGTGTAAAGTTTGGTACAGTTTGGTGAAGCTGAAGCCTGTTATAAAATCAAATACAGCTTGCATGTGAGCAATCACAATGTGAAGATGAGGCTGATGCTTATGGTGATTACACACCTTGATTCATTTTTTGGTATAATTTTTATAATTGTGTTATACAACGACATCGGGCTCGCGCACGAAGTTATACGAAGTCGTTCGGGTCGTGTATTTCAATTTGCTTTTGGTTTTTGTGCGCGGGTGTCGCATTGTCGAAAGAAGCAACTGAATATTCAAGTTGTAAGAGTTGTATAACACACTTCACTAGGATTTAAATCATCAGTGTTTCCAGCTACCTACCTGTAGTAGGACAGATTGAGAGATTGATATATATAGTAATAATATTTTATCGATTATGTTGCTGTTACTTTTAAATAGCTCCAATAAAATATAAACTGGCTGCGGTCACATAGCCACCGTTTGACCAGAGAGCTGGCCACTACAAGATGCGTCACACGCCTTAAGAGGAAGGAGTACGGAAGGCTTCTCCACTGTAGCAGGCGGAACCTGCACCGTAGACCAACCTGCATCGACCGTACTCCACGGCCTACATAACCATGTATTGTCTAAAATTGTTTTATTTTTTCGTCATTTATATGTTGTAAATATTATGTTTGTAAAAACTGGGTGATATGGAGCTACGGCATTATTGAGTCCGTGTTTGGCGCTTAAATAAAGAAATAATAATTTAAAAAGAAAATATATATATATATATATATATAAATTAAACAAAATTGATTTTACTTTTATTTTTATTTTTATTTTTTCTTGAGCAGCACAACGGCTTGCTTCCACGAGTCTGAGTTTAGAACTGAAGTAAACCGTTCGCCAGCTGCTGACTTTATACCTAGCGTAGTCTTAGGAATAACGATCTCCCGCGGTGCTGCTGCATGCGCGGTGTTAGACTTAGTTCTAGTACTACCTGACCAGGCAGACGTTGTTCCGGCCTTCCCTGTTAGTGGGTATTGCGATGAGCTTCATAAATTCTTTAAGTAATTAAGTAGCAATCCTTACTTTGTGTTGTGTTCTTTCCTCTTCTTTTCTTGTAATCGGCAAATAAGAAAAAAACAAATGGTCTAGACTTTGTTGTTGCATGAGCGTAGGCAAATTTATTTTCTTATCTTTTTTATATTCGGGTTAGCGCAGCGGCTTGGATTTTGGTTTTCTGTCACTATCACTTGGACATTCGCTGTCTTCTTTCCTTGTCCCCCTTATAATTAGCAAAGAAGACAAAAACAAATGTCACACGCTTTGTTGTTGCACAATTTATTTCTTTCTTTCCTCATATTGGCAGAAACGCAACTGGTTTGATTTCGTTTTCGTATAGGACACTTGCTGGTTCTTGCTGTTTTTTCTGTTTGCCTGGTAGTCAAGGTAGTTAGTTTTATTCAACTTAGATTTTTCGATATCTAGGATAAAATATTGCATTTCAAATAAATTCTAGTTATTTATTGAGTTATTTCTTTAAAAAATTTCAACCAACCACTTTTGGAATGCGCCAAGGAAACTAACAGCCCCAAAAAAATTTATTCATTAAAAGTCCCAGCAAAACCAATACCAGTAAGTAGGTGGTGGGAATTGCAATAACAAAAATCATGTTCCTCATTCATAAAAAAATTGCGTCAAACCTATACATGTTCCTTTTTCGTTATCATTCCCACAACAATATCAATACAATCAAAATAAAAATGGGTGACTGCAATTAAAACAACCAAACCAAAGGTGATATACAGAAATTCCTTTTCACGCTAATTCGCGCTAAGAACAAAAAATTGTGGAAGACACATCAAGAAGGGGAAAGAGCGCTTGCTTCAATTTCGCAATTAACGTGAAATGGGAAGTCGGGTGCGTGTATGAGATTGAATTGGTTTGTTATTGTGTGTATCTCTCGAAATATTTTTGTATGATTTTACTTTTTAATCATGCCTTCTTCTTCTCCTGGTATTTTCATTTAATTCATATAAATGAATATAGGCAAAATACAAGGCAGCCCTTGCTGATATGGGCTCGATTTCATTTGTAATGTGAAATTAAAGAAAACTCCACACAATTTGCTGAATATTCTCGACAACCTTTCAAATAAAAACCGTTGAAAAAAAAATTACGTACGGAGCACAAATTTGGGGAACGGCCAAAAAATTAAATACAGACATAATACAAAGACAACAATCAAAAATCATTCGTATTATCAGCAAGGCTGGGTAGTATATAACTAACGATGATCTGCATCGTGATCTTAATATTCCAACAGTTACAGAGGAGATTACAAAAATATGTCGTATCTACCAGACGAAGCTTACCCAACTCTCAAATGTTGGTGTCAACGTACTACCAATACAGGAACTTCAACGCAGACGCAGGTTACAGACGACAAGGCCAGTGGATCTAGTAGAATAAATTCTAATCTAGATACAACACATATATCAATACCTCTTTCTTCTTCTTTTTTTTTTGTGTAACGTTGTTTATTTTTGTATTTCATATTTAATTTCATTTATGTTTATTTTACTTCATTTTGAATTATTGTATAATTGTATTAATTTAATTTAAATCTATATTATTATTTACTATTTTGGTTTTTTCCCCTACATCTTTACAAAAATGAAAAACTTTTGTGATCTGCTCACATAAGTTAACTATAACCCTAAAATAACGTTTAAACTATGTACTAATAGTCTTAATAAAAAGTAATGAAGTAATAAAGAGTAAAGAAATTGCCTTTCCGGATTTCCTTAGCACCGAACGACGTAATTTGAAAGTGTTTTATACCTGCGTATGTTATTTAAAAAGTGCGTGGATATCGAATGAGTGCCTAACAATACATATTTTATTGGTTGTGATGATTCCTTAAAAAGAACCACTTTACCTCCAGCACAACACATACCGTTCATCATTCCATTTTTTAGCAAAGAATAAAATTTGCCCTAAATTATTCATTTTTACTATTTTGCTGAGCATCTCAATATTTGGGTTATAATTAAAGGCTGATCGATTCCCGTGAGCAATTATTCGATTACGCGCTCTCGTCGTATATATACGTCGTCTCCCTATCACGCGTTTGTGAGATGTACTCTCTATGACACGCAAGGCGCAGCGTAGTTTCAGAGGAAGACTCTTCCACTCGACGTATTTCAACTGCTCTTGCCTGAGATGATTGATGTGAAAGTTAAGGTTTTCTTTTAGGCATGGCATTGTGCTTATAGAATTACTCTCAAGTTGATAACAACGAAATATAAATAGAGGCATAAAAATTGAGTACTCCTAGTAATAAAAACCAGAGAGGGCTTATTCATATAGAGTTTACATTTCTCTCTTAAGTTTTGTAGACCATTTTCCAAAAGTCAGGCGCTATTAGAATCTGTTATCTTTCTGCTATTATTATCGAAGAACCAGCGCAGGCCGCTGTGTAGCAAACTCATTGTGCTAACTACTGAACTGAATTAACCAGGCAAACAGAAATGTTAGAAGGTGTGTGACTGTTGCGAAATCCAAGCAAGCGCTCTTTCCCCTTCTTGCTGTGTCTTCCACAATTTTGTGTTCTTAGCGCGAATTAGCGTGAAAAGGAATTTCTGTATATCACCTTTGTTGTGGTTATTTTAATTGCCGTCACCCATTTTTATTTTGATTGTATTGATATTGTTGTGGGAATGATAGCGAAAAAGGAACATGTATAGGTTTGACGCAATTTTTTTATGAATGAGGAACATGATTTTTGTTATTGCAATTCCCACCACCTACTTCTATTGGTTTTGGTGGGACTTTTAATGAATAAAATACATTATTCGTTCGTGCTGTTAGAAGTAAAGAAATAAATAACTCAATAAATAAGAAAAATTTATTTAAAACGAATATTTTGCGCTAGGTATGTCCAAAAATAAAAAATGAATACCTTTACTACCAGGCAAACAGAAAAAACAGCAAGCAACTGCAAGTGTCCCATGTGAAAACGATATCAAACCAGCTGCGCTACTGCGAATACAGGAAATACAAAGAAATAAATTTTGCCTTTAACGGCCCAACAACAAAGCGTGTGACATTTGTTTTTTCCTTATTTGCAGAACATAAGGGAAGGCAAAGAAAAAAAATTTGCTGCGTATATGAATATGTATACTTTTTGCGTGCAGGCAAATTTGAACTCAACAACGAACATCGTCGAACCCCGCGTTCGGGAACAGACTACTGATAAATTTGGTACGACAATCGTAATTTACTTTAAGACTGTATTGCGAAGAGGGGCGCTTGCGGGAATAAAAATTCCTCTTTTTTGCTACTTTCACGCAACAACAAAGTCTAGACCATTTGTTTTTTTTCTTTATTGCAGATCACAAGGAAAGAAGAGGAAAGAACACAACACAAAGTAAGGATGACGAAACTTGCTTTGCACGATTGAGACTCGAACTTCGCGGACTGTGCGTATTCCTCGTACAGTCAAACACCCAAATCTCGAATCAACATAATGCATAACAAAAGTTCGAGTTATGGGGATATTCCAGTTATGGAAGACGTATTGTATTGATTTTTCGCTATAAACGCACTCAATTCGAGTCATGGAGATATTCGACTTATAAAAGCTTGACCTATGAAAATTCGCCGGTAGTTAGAAATTTCACTTGGGTTTCTTTGGCTGTTCAATGAATGTGCATTCACTGAACTTGCTCTTGAAAAGGATTTTGTTTTCTGCCACAACCGAAAATTGTCTCCAAGAACTTGAAGTCGAAAATCAAAACTTGCCATTGTGTGAGTGACCTAGTTGTGTAGGTACATCCACCTTCTAATATTTCTGTTTGCCTGGTTACTTCAGTTCAGTAGTTAGCACAATTAGGTTGCTAAACAGCGGCCAGCGCTGGTTTTTCGATGTTAATAGCGGCCAAATAACATAAGCTATTAGCTCCGATCTCGCAAATAAAAAAATTCAAAAGCTTTTGAGAAAAATGTAACCTCTATATGAATGTATACTCTTTGGCGCAATCCCTGCAAACAACTTACAAACACAAAAATTAAGAAAAAGCATAGCACGAAACTCTTGTGCTTATTGTTGCGGTGGTTTTGCAAAAACTTAATACCAAGAAAAAACATATTTTCCTTTAAAAAAATCAAATATATATTTATCCCTTCAACACATTCTAGTTGTGAAAGAATTTTTAAGATCGGATAAGTACTTTCGACGATTAGTCAAAACATAGAAACAAACGATTCCTCATTATAATATTAGTATAGATATAGACTAGTATAGATACAAACATTAAAACTAAAAAATTAAAAATTATAACAACTGAGGCTGAACCTCGCTTTCTGTTCACTTTATTTTCGGGCTTCAGCCTCACCTTCAAACTCAGTTTCAGCTTGACCATTCTGTTCCAGCCTTGAAGTAGGGAGCAGAATGGTGTAGTTGAACCTAATACTAACTAAAAAAATCAAATAAAAAAAATTTTTTATACAACTAATAACAACTAAAAATTATATAATTTACAATATGAATTGAAACGAAGGAAATAAATATGTCGTGGTCAGCAAAATCAAAGACGTAACATTCAACATTACCAAATTTAATTTAATTTAATTTAATTTAATTAAGCTCTTCAGGCGTTTCCTGAAACTCTTTCCCAGTCATGCAAACTAAAAGTTGACATCCGGGGTCCTAAGCCTCGAGGAAACACGTGACTGGTGTTTACAACCGGAACGGGTAAGGGCGTTTAAATTTAACTTTTGGATTATTATTGCTATGGGCAATTGAATCACAGTTTTGTAAAAAGAGATCCCTACCAGAGAAGTTTGTGCCGAAAATATCTTTCAAAGGGGTGTCAAATCTATATACAGTAAAATCTTCAGTGGGTCGACACACACGGTTCCAGTGAAATTGTCCGGCCACGGCAGATGTCCACCTGGGGGAGCTGTCAAAAAAAGTACAGCATGTGTGTGTCCATAACCCATATTAAGACCAAACTTATTATTTTTCACTGTCAAATAGTATAGGAAATCTCTCGGACATACATACATACCCCTTTATCAAGCCTAACAAAATTTCTCTCTCCCCAACCATTATTACACAAAATAAAACAGTGACTCTTTCCATCGATAGTTTGCCACCAGCACATTCACGAACAAAGTGGCGGCACTTGTCTGCGTTGTAAACATCTTCCGGTCTGTAACCACGCAGCAAATTGGTTGACATCCGTTGGGGTTACGTCTGACGCTTCTCCATATATACAATTGAATGCAGTATTGTGGCGATTGCGCCATTTGTCTAACCATCCCTCCGATGCCGAAAACCCAAAGTATTTCACATGCTCAGCGTTGCCTTTTTTTTTTTTTAACGTTGACATAGTAGGTACGCAATGACCACACACTGATGTCACATGGGGCAGGCCCAAGGGGCATCAAAATTCACCAGTCACATAGACTGATCTCAGCTGGTGTTAATTGCTAAGTTCTTTGATGAACATGCGATACCAAAGCTAATGTCTACGTACTAAATATTTGGCTACAGATAAAAACATCATCAGCCCCTAATAAACATGCAATATTAAACTAAATCTGACTTAATTTAGAATTCAATACCTAAAATGATATAGACAATTCAAACAAAAATGTAGATTACAAGTTTAGAAAGTAAGTTATGCATTAATTCAATTAAGCCTAATACTTTGAAAGTGTAGTGGAAGAAGCAGAAGATGAAACTGAAGCAGTGACTGGTAAGGTTACCTGCAAAAGCCTAGTTTTTTTCCTAGGAATAAACTCATGGACCACCATATGTGCAGGCCAGAAATTAGCGCCACAAATGGCAGAAAATACTTCCATACCAACTGAAAGCTTGAAAGAAGAGCCTTCTCTAGGGCTAGAAAAATTAAACTTATGAATATTAATATTCGAAGGGTTGCATGCTTTTGATGTAATATAGCGTGCAACGTCGTCACAGGTTGTCTCCTTATCCAACTTGTAAATAAAAACATGTTTACGAGGATCCTGCACCTTCAAAATACATGGCACTGGAGTAGAGGCAGTATTGGACTGCGAAGAACTCTTAGAGGGAGACAAAGTACGGGAGGAGTTAGAGACTTTAGTAGAAGATGAAGCAGAAGTTACAGTAGTAGGACAGGGAGTAGAGCAAGATGAACAATTAGTGGAGGGAAAGTTGAAAGCGACAGATGAAGTGGTAGTAGAGTGGATATTGGTAGAAGGAGCTACTGGAATTGGAGCGGGATGGTTTGTATATCGCCATTTACAAACACTTTGTTTAATTATTAAAATTTTTTTCACGTGTTTTCGTTTTCACACCATTAGAATTATTCCATACAGTCTAAATTCATGTATATAGCTGTTTATGATATTTTTTGTCACATTATTTTATTCTTTAACACAACGAATTAAAATTATTTGCCTTGGCTCTTACGATCGGCTCTACCTTGGCTCTACAAATTGTAGTCCAATTTGTCAACTTGGGAGCCTTGTGGAGTTAGACAATTTTTCTTTTGGTAAACACTTATTCCCGATTGCCATTTGGCTTTGATGGAAATTTCGGTAGATTGCGTTTTTCCAATATTAAATCTTTAAAATTATAAATTAATTTACCCAAGCTATTAAATTTTACTTCTTCCCTAGTTCATGCACCGATAGTTTTTCTATTTCTCGCTTGTTAATAATCAAAATTTTTTCTTCAATGACAGTAAAAGTAGTGTCTATCTGATGTCTGGAATAACTAACTAGTGAATGACAAAAAATTACCCAAAACGATACAAGCAGGCATCAACAAGCGTTACCATAAGAATGAATAAAGTAACAAAGGTTAACCGATAGGGCGCCAATTTTTCTTCTGAAGTTTTTTCGTAAGAAAGAGTCCGCCTGCGAGAGTTGTTTAATGAAGTGTCCACGTCCGGCCACGTCCGGCGGACGCTCCGCCCACCGGAATGTATTTTGTTCTAAAAACATAACGTATAACTTCGAACTAAGAAATTTGTCCGGCCACGGGAGATGTCCGCCTGAGGGACCTGTCCGTGAGTAGATATACATATATATTTCCTTTTTCTGTGGTGAATCAGCAATCAAGATGTTCACATTTTGGAAATTGTGTGCTAGGAATGCAAATAACTGCTTTTTCAGCCTACAATCACTAGCCCTACACAACGATGCTGCTCTGTGATGTAGCCGGTTAACCTCAATGGCCAATTCAGTAATCGGGGAATTCAAAATAGACGTATTCCACCTCTCAAGAGAAACCTCTTGTCTGTTCCTAAATTAACAAACCAAATGTGTATTTTAGCACATTACATAGAAACCTTAAATACTTAAGACTTCTCAACGGTGCACCACCAGTCACTTCCATAAGCAAATTACTAAGGATGCATTCTACATAAAACAAGGGTCACAACTAAAAATCAAAACTCTCAGTTGTATACCAAAAACCATTTTTTGCGGACAAAATGAAAAAGACAGGGGCACTTGGAACCCATTTTTCTGTTCAAAATATTCTGGACCTAGCAAACTCATTTTTTTCGTTTTCTTTTCGCACACGGTTATCTACGGACAGCTTTGTATGTATGTAAAAATGCCTTTTTTGGTACTCATGCTCAATTGAATGAAATTCATTTTATGATAATGAGTGTGCATGTTTGAATGTGGATAAGAACTGCGTGTGTGCGCTCATTCACATGAAGCAACGCCGAAATAATTGAGTTTGTACTCGTGTGTCACTTTGTGCTGGGAAGAAGAGTTTTTCTCATTACTATGTGCGTCGTTGACGTCAGCAACTGCTTTTACACCTTCCTTCATTCATTTCGTTTTGAGTGTCGATCGCCTACTATACAAAAAACCGACTAAAAAAATGAGTATTCATTGGGCGCGTTCAGCAGAGGTCATCGTTGACCCTTTTTTTTGCTGGTTTTGGCTTCCCTGACTGACTTCATAAACGCAACACTGCAACGCAACACTGTAATGCATAGTGTTTACGATGCAAAGCAACACTGCTTTGTCAAATAATGCAAAAGCATTTTCAGACGTTTATGAACGCAATGTTGCTTTGTCGTGTGTTTCGTTTGCATTGAATTTTTTCTGCCTCTATATCCAAGAGTTTCTTTATCATTTTTGCATCTGCCTCAGATTATTTGCTCAAAAAATCAAGAACTTTGGATCGTTTCCGTTTTATTGAAAATTTTGGAGTGGTGTTATGTGAGTTCATCGTCGACTGGCTATCGTTGGGTGTGGCTATCATATAGAGTTCTCATTTCTCTCTTAAAAAATGGCCAGAGAGACTCTCCAGAAACGATTAGAACCCGACATTGATTCTGTACACCAACAGAATTGTTGGCTGTTCAACTTATGCAGCGAAACATGTTGCTGTTGGTTTGCTTGGGTTTGCATAACCAAATTGGGCGGGAATATGATATTCAAAGAAAAATACTACACAAGAAAGACATAATAAAAACAAAAATCAGAGCCACTGTCTTCTTTCTTTGATTTTTTTTTCAAAGTTTTTATTTGTATGGTCTTCGAGAATATTCAGCAAATTGTGTGGTTTTCTTTGATTTACGAAATCGTTCTTTAACAAACGAAATCGAGCCATGGCTGCCTTGTATTTTACCTATATTCATTTATATGAATGAAATGAAAATACCAGGCGGCCAGGAAAGAAAGAAGGCGTGATCACAAAGCAAAATCATTTGAAAATATTCCGAGTGATACACACAATAAGAAACCAATACAATCTTATACACGCACTATACCTACACAACTCACTCAAACTTATCACATTTCACACGCAAGGGAGAAAGAGAAACCGAACACAATCTCATACACGCACTATACCTACACAACTAGGTCACTCACACAATGGCGAGATTTGATTTTTGACTTCAACTTCTTGAAGACAATTTTCGGTTGTGACAGAAAACAAAATCCTCTTCAAGAGCATGTACAGTGAATGCACATTCATTGAACAGCCAAAGAAACCCAAGTGAAATTTCTAACTACCGTCGAATTTCCATAGGTCGAACTTTTATAAGTCTAATATCTCCATGGGTCGAATTGAGTGCGTTTATAGCGAAAAATCAATACAATATGTCTTCCATAACTGGAATATCCCCATAACTCGGACGTTTGTTATGCATTATGGTAATTCGAGATTTGGAAGTTTTACTGTACGAGGAATACGCACAGTACATAGCAACGAAAACAGTGAAGTTCGAGTCTCAAACGCGCAAATTTCGTCATCCTTACTTTGTGTTGTGTTCTTTCCTCTTCTTTTCTTGTAATCGGCAAATAAGAAAAAAACAAATGGTCTAGACTTTGTTGTTGCGTGAGTGTAGGCAAATTTATTTTCTTATCTTTTTTATATTCGGGTTAGCGCAGCGGCTTGGATTTTGGTTTTCTGTCACTATCACTTGGACATTCGCTGTCTTCTTTCCTTGTCCCCCTTATAATTAGCAAAGAAGACAAAAGCAAATGTCACACGTTTTGTTGTTGCGTTGCGAAGGCACAATTTATTTCTTCCTTTCCTCATATTGGCAGAATCGCAGCTGATTAGATTTCGTTTTCGTATTGGACACTTTCTGGTTCTTACTGTTTTTTCTGTTTGCCTGGTAGTAAAGGTAGAATTAGCGTTATTCAACTTAAATTTTTCGGCATACTTTTTTTTTTTTTTTAATTTCCTTTATATTTAATTTTTCTGTTATTATTAGAACAATTTCAATTAAACTGTATATATAAAAATTAAGAAAACAACTTAAATAATAAGTGGTGATATAGTAAATATGTAGATATAGATATAATATTAAAAGGATCTGTTTTGGAGGTCTGCAGGGTGCGATCTTCTCAGCCGTCTCGCTACCCTAACTCCCCCAATTCTGCGTCGTTTTAGAAGGCGCCTTGCTAGTTTATTTGGATGATTTTTTAACCTCTCTATATATTTTTTGGCCTTACGATTTATCACATCGCCAATTTTCGGTATTTTTAAGTCATTTTCAATGTCCGCCGTTCGCATGAACCAAGGGGCACCAGTAAGCATTCGCAATGTCAAGACATACTTTGCAGTACTCTCACCTTCGTGATGTTTGACCTCGCTGCTATTCCATACACCTGCAAACCGTATCGCCAAGCAGGAGCAATTATGGTTTTGTAAATGTTCACCTTATTTCCCAAGGACAATTTATTCCTGCTAGTTAAAAGCCAATACAATTTACCAATCCTCTGTCTTAAGGATTTCGTGATACTTAAAATATGCGTCTTGAAAGTACGTCTCCTATCCAAATACACACCCAGGTATTTGTAACCTGAATGGTGTTCCAGCAGACAACTGCCGGACAGAAATCCGGCCGTAAGGCGTACGTCACATAGCTCATTTGTTTTTGTTAATGCAAATGTTCCAACGTCGTGTCCAGTTTTCAAAAATATGCAGGTATTGCTGCAGTGAGTCCGTGGCTTCGTAAATGCACTTGTTTCTGACGAGGATGGCCGTATCGTCTGCAAACGTGGCAATGATCAGATCCAGAGGATCCTTTAGTGATATTTCTAACCACCACTGAGAAGGTCCTATTCTCAAGGTAGCTGCGCACGATTAACCATAGTTGAGGCGGCAAGAGATTCTTGAGCTTACTGAGCAGCCCGTCGTGCCAAACTCGGTCGAAAGACTGCTTTATGTCAAGATACGCTGCCACCACGTACTCCTTAGCCTCAAATCCTTCGAGAATAAAGTTAACTACCCTATTCAGCTGCTCTGGAATTCCGTGAGATCTACGAAAGCCAAAGTGAAAGGAAGGAACTAGTTGCTTTAACTTTTTTAAGTCCAGGATACGTGTCAGCAAACAGCGTTCAAACAATTTTGCTACAGTGAGTAGCAGGCTAATTGGCCTGTAGGAATCTAAGGTGTAAGGGCTCTTACCGGCCTTATGAATCATGCAAATTCTCACCTTCTTTCACTGTTTCGGCACATATCCCAGAAATAGCACAGCTTTAAGCGGCATTGCCTTAAGTGTAAAGTTGTCCAGTCTATCTTCACCTATGTCCTGAGACTTCCTCGGCTGTAATGGGAGCAACCGGGAGGCATAATTGGCCGACGCTTTCAAGTCTCATATGGATCTGGCGAACGCTGAGTTCTGAGATGGTATCAAATGGCTGAAATCGAGCTTCCAATTCCTCGGCGAAAGCCTCGGCTCGCCCGCTTAAAGATCTAGCCCAGGATCCGTCAGCCTTCTTGATTGGAAATTTTGGTTTTACCTGTTATTTATACCTTCTCGCCAGCTTCCACAAGAAGTGCTTTGTAAGTCGTCGGGGGAGACGTTTGACAAAAACCTGTCAGTTTCTTCCTGTTTATGCAGCATCAGCAGCTTTTTGAAAAAAAGAAGGCGTGATCACAAAGCAAAATCATCAAAAAAATATTCCGAGTGATACACACAATAAGAAACCAATACAATCTTATACACGCACTATACCTACACAACCCACTCAAACTTATCACATTTCACACGCAAGGGAGACAAAGAAAACGAACACAATCTCATACACGCACTATACCTACACAACTAGGTCACTCACACAATGACGAGATTTGATTTTTGACTTCAACTTCTTGAAGACAATTTTCGGTTGTGACAGAAAACAAAATCCTTTTCAAGAGCATGTACAGTGAATGCACATTCATTGAACAGCCAACGAAACCCAAGTCAAATTCGCACAGTAGATAGAAACAAAAGCCGCGAAGGTCGAGTCTCAATCGCGCAAAGCAAATTTCGTCATCCTTTGTGTTGTGTTCTTTTCTCTTTCCTTGTGACCCGCAAAGAAGAAAAAACAAATGGTCTAGACTTTGTTGTTGCATGAGCGTAGGCAAATGTATTTTCTTGTCTATTTTATATTAGGGTTAGCGCAGCGGCTTGGATTTTGGTTTTCTGTTACTATCACTTGGACATTCGCTGCCTTCTTTCCTTGTCCTCCCTTATTATTAGCAAATAGGAAAAACAAATGTCACACGCTTTATTGTTGCGTTGCGAGGCACAATTTCTTTATTTCTTTCTGCATATGGGCAAAATCGCAGCTGGTTTGATTTCGTTTTCGTATTGGACACTTGCTGATTCTTACTCTTTTTTCTGTTTGCCTGGTAGTAAAGGTACAATTAGTGTTATTCAACTCCAATTTTTCGACATACCTAGCACAAAAACTAGTATTTTTGTATTATTTATTACGTACTACATGAATTTTAAATCATTATGCATTGACTGCACAGAGTTCCTGCTTGACGCGCAAACGTACAAAACCTAAGCCCCTCCCATTGAGCAGGCACCTAATATGTTTCTCACGACTACTTTCGGCCTATCAACTATTTATCACCTATCCATCTATACCAAAAAATAACAAACAAAAAAAACCTTACCTTACTTTACGCCATGGAAAGAAATCCAAGCCAACGCAATCAGTACCTGCGCCAAACCAATATATGTTCCTTTTTCGCTATCGTTCCCACAGCAATATCAATACATTAAAATACAAATGGGGGTGATGGCAATTAAAAAAACAAAAACAAAAGTGATACACAGAAATTCCTTTTCACTCTAATTCGCGCCAAGAATTCGTGTTCAGTAATTAGCAGAATGACGTTGCTACTTCGATGTTTAATAACAGAAAATTAACATTACTCGCATGGCTTCTCCTTTTTTGAAAAAAGCTCAAAAAGCTTTTGAGAGAATTGTAACCTCTATATCAAAGAGTATTAATTCATATAGAGTTCCCATTTCTCTCAAGAGCTTTTGGAGCTTTTTCCAAATCTTAAGAAGACATTGGCTTATGTTATTTGTCTGCTATTAACATCGAAGTAGCAGCGCAGGTCGCTGTGTAGCAAACTCATTGTGCTAACTACTGAACTGAAGTAATCAGGCAAACAGAAATTTTAGAAGGTGGGTGCCGGGTGCCTGTTGTGAAATCGAAGCAAGCGCTGTTTCCCCTTCTTGATGGGTCTTCCTACATTTTGTGTTCTTAGCGCGAATTAGCATGAAATTAATTTCTGTCTGTCACCTTTGTTTTGGTTGTTTTGATTGCCGTCACCCATTTTTATTTTGATTGTATTGATATTGTTGTGGGAATGATATGATAGCGAAAAAGGAACATGTATAGGTTTGGCGCGATTTTTTTATGAATGAGGAACATGAATTTTGTTAGTGCAATTCCCACCACCTACTTGTATTGGTTTTGGTGGGACTTGTAAGGAATAAATATTATAATAATAACGAATATATTATTCGTTCGGGCTGTTAGAAATAAAGAAATAAATTACTCAATAAAGAAGTAAAAATTTATTTAAAATGCATATTTTGCGCTATATATATCGAAAAACCGAAGTTGAATATAGGTAATTCTACCTTGACTATCAGGCAAACAGAAAAAACAGCAAGCAACTGCAAATGTCCCATGTGAAAACGATATCAAGCCACCTGTGCTACTGCGAATACAGGAAAGAAAGAAATAAATTTTGCCTTCAACCAACAACAAAGCGTGTGACATTTGTTTTTTCCTTATTTGCCGAACATAAGGGAAGACAAAGAAAAGAGATATTCCTGCGTGAATGAATATGTATACTTTTTGCGTGCACTCAAATTTGAAGTCAACAACGAAACGCGCTCGGGGCCTGACAAGCGAAGATTGACTTATGGGCTACGATGTGAAGTGGGGCGCGTGAGGGAATAAAAATTCCTCCTTTTTGCTACGCTCACTCAACAACAAAGTCTAGACCATTTGTTTTTTTTTTTCATTGCTGATCACAAGGAAAGAAGAGGAAAGAACACAACACAAAGTAAGGGTGACGAAATTTGCTTTGCGCGACTGAGACTCGAACTTTGCGGACTGTGCGTATTTCTTGTACAGTCAACTGCCAAATCTTGAATCACCATAATGAATAACAAAAGTTCAAATTATGGGGATATTCGAGTTATGGAAGACATATTATATTGATTTTACACTATAAACGTACTCAATTCGAGTCATGGAGATATTCGACTTCTAAAAGTGCAACCTATGCAAATTCGACGATAGTTAAAAATTTCACTTGGGTTTCGTTAGCTGTTCAATAAATGTGAATTCACTGTACTTTCTGTTGAAATGGATTTTGATTTCTGCCAAAACCGAAAATTGTCATCAAGAAGTTGAAGTCAAAAATCAAAACTTTCAATTGTGTGGGTGACCTTGTTGTGTAGGTGCGGTACGTGTATGAGATTGTGTTGGTTTTTATTGTCTCCCTTGTGTGCGAAATGTGATAAGTTTGAGTGTGTTGTGTAAGTATAGTGCGTGTATAAGGTTGTGTTGGTCTTCTTTTTCGACCTTGCGTGTAAAGTGTGATAATTTTGAGTGTGTTATGTAGGTATAGTGCGTGTATAAGATTGTATTGGTTTCTTATTGTGTGTATCACTGGGAATATTTTTGTACGATTTTGCTTTGTTTTCATGCCTTCTTTTTTTGCTGGCCGCCTGGTAGTTTCATTTCGTTCATATAAATGAATATAGGCAAAATACAAGGCAGCAGCCATGGCTCGATTTTGTTTGTTAAAGAACGATTTCGTAAATCAAAGAAAATTTGCTTAATATTCTTGAATCTTGCAAATAAAAAACATTGAACAAAAAAATCAAAGAAAGAAGACACACTGTCTTATCATTCAATATTTTCACCTTTTACGGCAGTCCGTCCATTTGCTTGTTTAGCTTAAGCAAACCAACAGAATATTTTACCCCACATGGTTGAACAGACAAGAAATCTGTACAACTGCTTAAAATTTAACATAAGCCAATCGTTTCTTAAAAGTCTCTCCGGCCATTTTTTAAAGGGAGAAATGGGAACTCTATATGAATAAGTTCTCTCTGCCCTATATAATTCATACCAAAGAGTGTTCATTCATATAGACAGAAAGAACTTATTCATATAGAGGTTACATTTATCTTAAAAGCTTTTTGAGCTTTTTTCAAATAAGTAGAAGCTATAAGAATATGTTACTTTTCTGCTATTAACATCGAACTAGCAGCGCAGGCGGCTGTTTAGCAACCTCATTCCACTAACTACTGAACTGAAGTAACTAGGCAAAAATAAATATTAGAAGGGTGCCTGTTGCGAAATCGAAGCAAGCGCTGTTTCCCGTTCTTGCTGTGTTTTCCTCAATTTTGTGTTCATGGCGCGAATTAGCGTGAAAAGGAATATCACCTTTGTTTTGGTTGTCACCCATTTGTATTTTGATTGTATTGGTATTGTTGTGCTCAATTTTGTGTATTTGGCGAGAAGAAGCATGCCAAGGAATTTCTGTATATCACCTTTGTTTTAGGTGTTTTGATTGCCATCACCAATTTGTATTTTGATGAATTGATATTGTTGTGGGAATGATAGCGAAAACGGAACATGTATAGGTTTGACGCGATTTTTTATGAATGAGGAACATGATTTTTGCCATTGCAATTCCCACCACCCACTTGTATTGGTTTTGGCGGGACTTTTAATGAATGAGGAACATTATTTTTGCTCTTGTAATATCCGCCATCCACTTCTATTGTTTTTGGCGCGATTTATAATGAATAAGGAACATGACTTTTGCCTACCTCCCACTTCCATAATTTTTAGCGCGAAAAAGGGTCATTCTTTGTCAGCATTTATTTTGTAAACAAGTGAAAGCAATGAATTTTTACTATGCAGGGTGGTGTTGCGGACGTATCAAGGGGCGCCCGTAAATCTACTGAGAGCCTTGCTCTCACACGCCTGCCCTCTTTTGATGTTGTATGCAGCAGTAGTGCCCCAAATTTGTATGGCGTAGCGCCAAGCAGGTCCCACTACTTGCAGATAGATGAACCTTTAATTAGTTAAAGGTAACTTATTCGATGGACTGAGGAGCCACTCCAGTTTCTTGAGCTTTTGGTAGCAGCGCGCTGTAACTATCTTAATGTGTGCACGTCAGGTAAGACGCTTATCCAGGATCAGACCGAGATACCGGATTTACTCCATTTGCGGAATGATGATTGTGTTGTAAGTCACAACCGGACAGACGCCTTGCCTTAATGTGAAGGTGCAGTGAGCTGAGTGCAATCTATCCAGGTAGCTGGACAATTTCTCCGCAGCTTCGTTCACTGAGGCAGAGTTGAATATAACTGCCGTATCGTCCGCGTAAGTAGCAATAATCGAATGCTCATCTCTAGTTGTAGGCATATCAGTGGTATATAAGGAGTAGAGGACCGGAGCTAAGACACTCCCCTACGGGACACCGGCTCTCATGTACCTGATGGTGGAAATTTTATCTCTTACCGCCACAGAGAAAGTTACGAATATTGGAGTGAGTGTTTGTGAAGGAAGATTGTAAAAAAATACATAGTATATGCATACATAATTTAAAAAGGTATATACAATTTACCAAAAATAAAATATATAAACATATAGTGGTGTGAGTGAGTGTGAGTGTATTATCACTAAAGCCGGTGATTTTACATTATATTTACAGAGTTTAGTAAAAAAGTTATACTTATCTACTGTACATTTACTTATATATGTGTATTTGTTTAAATTAAAAAGAAGTGTATTGTTAAAATATACATTTATTTAGTGTTGCTGTGGTGGTAAAATAATATAAATTTATACTGTTTAAAAATAATTTAAAGGGACTCACACATACTTACTCAAATGAGTACATTTGAGAAATATATTACTTCAATATATTTCAATATATATAAATGGTTGGTTTTAGTATATTAGGAGATTATATATTATATTTGGAGATTTTTATATACATAGGAAAATATATATTAGGAAAATGAAGTGCATTGTTAAAAATTTTCCGGGTGAGGGTGAATTGTTCGAATTTAATGCTGTTGATGCCGACAAGTGGTGCGAAAATTTAAAAATCGTCATCAACACGTTAACAAGTACTTCTAGAGTATGCAATTTACATTTCGAAATAGGGTGTATGGAGACAAAAAAATTAAGGTCGTGGGCTATACCCACTAAGTTATTGGGACATAATGATGGCCCGGTTCACCAATCAGACAATTCACCTGTATTAAGTATACGAACAAAAAAATATAAGGAAGTGCTGCGTCGCTTCGTGTGGTTCGACAAGGCCGCCAAGTGTTATGTACCGATTCCCTGAAAATCCAGAGATAAGGAAGAATTGGGCACAGATTTGTGGATTAGAGTAGGAATTTGTTTTAAGGGTGAAAAATATATTTATATGTAGGCTGCACTTTCACTCATCTGATGTTGTAAATACCAAATTTTAAAAAAAAGGCGCCCACGCCACAATGATGCCAACAACATCAGCGCAAACACAAACTGACAGTGCAGAACAGTTGGGTGAGATTTAAAATTTAGTTTGCCGTCAACCGTCACATTGTACCGATGGTGCCCAATTACGCGGCTTGAACCCGTTATTAATAGGGTAATTGAAAAGAACATAGGAGCTGCAATTACTAATATGCTAGAAGAACACAAATACTGCTTTCTAGTATTCGATGAAGTGGCAATTAGGAAGGAATTGGAATACAACGCAGCATACGACCAAATAGACGGTTTCGAAGATTACGGTGACGGACAAAAAACTAATGAAGTCGCAACATCTGCATTATTCTTCATGATTCGCGGACTAATCGACCCCTGGAAATACGTGTTTAGCTTTTACTTTGTTGGCAAAGCAATGGGCATGCAAAAATTGGCACCCTTAGTTCTGGAGAACAAAGAAGCAGCGGAACGGATTGGATTGACAGTAAAAGGATTAATATGTGATCAAGCACAACGAAATATGAGCGTTTTTAATAGAATAATGCCAAATGACAAAAAAATTTTCGTGACAAAAAAGGGTACGAAAGTATACCGATTTTATGATTATGTGCATGTGTTCAAATACATAAGGAATGCTATTCAAAAGGCCAATGTTAATGTTAAAAGGCCCGATGGAGAAGTATCGTGTAGTGCAATAAATGAGATGCACATCAAGGATTGTGAAAACCCGAAAAGATTGGCCCCAAAACAAACTGCTAATCACATTTATCCGATTGCTTTGCAAAAATGCTTGTTTCGATACCACGCAAATACTAAGTGCCACAGTTGCAAATTCTGTACAAGTGCTATACGAGGCAAATGACTTTTCTCAAGAAAACCAAAGCAAAGGATTAGCAACTGCAAAGTTCCTTAAACATTGCAATGATGCCTTTGATTTGTTGAATAATACGTCGTTTAAGGACCCCAATAAAAGGAGACATCCGTATAGCGCGGCCAACAAAAAGGAAGAGGAATAAAATGAAATTGAAATATTTCGAAAAAGTTGACTTGGGAAATAAAGTTAGAGCCGGTAGTTCATTAATTTTCACTATTAATAACATGATCAATTTGTGCAAAGATATGTTAAAAGTGAATGGAGTCACATCATCTCACTCCGCCGGCTAAATCAGGATTGCCTCGAAAACTTCTTTGGAACTTTGAGATCGAAGGAAGGAAATAACACGAATCCATCAGTCAGGGAAATACAGTATTTGAGTGCCCGACTGATGTCGATGAAAATATTGACTAACACATATTTGCGGAGCACGAATTGCGAGAATGACGAGGACTTTAGTTTGGATTGGAATTACTCCATTCAAGGTGAGATTGTTGATCCAAATGGTCCTCCCGCTGGCGAAAATAAGAATTTGCCAAATACTAGCAAGTTCATTGTTAGTACTTCGGTGGAGGGAAACGGTAACTCCGCCTCACTTTAAAATTTTCCAGGAGGAATTTCAGTCTATGCGACACATGACATCGCTAAAAGAAAAATTATTGGATAAATGCATAGGACACACCCGAACTACAAATCCGGAATGATTCGATGAAAGTAATCCTTGCTTCGAGCATCATATTAAAATTACGGATCATTTACTCGAGGTACTCCTGCGGAAATCTGCAAGATGGGTGTTGAGTAATAGACCCTCATAGATCCAGGATTGACAAGCACACGACGCTCAAGCCAGAAGGATGAAAATATAGAAGGAAAGCAGGAACTGATTGCGTTGACTTCGATTTTATTCCATGCCCAAAAAAACTAAGAACGGGCAATATCGTTGCAAAAATAACTTGGTGGGTAAGGTCAGGTTATTTTAATATTTTTTTTTATTTGTGGTACAAGTTTATAGGTGATGGATAAGTGTTAAAACCGAAAAGTAGTACAGGAAAACATATTAGGAGCCTGCTCAATGGGAGGGGGTAGGTTTAGTGCGTATGCGCTTCAAGCAAGAACTCTATACAGGCAGAGTTCTTGTTGGGCTACTTAGGCGGCGAATCGTGCAGGCTAACAGTACGGGCTGCTAGTTTCTATGAAGATTACTATCTCCTTGGCGCATCCAAAAACAAAAAAGGGTGATTTAATTGGTACAAATTGTTTTCTTTAATACAACTAAATAAAAAAACTCAAATTAATTTAAAATAAATTTATTACACCTATTTTTGGGCTATGTATATATATCTATAAAACTAGAAGTTGAATATAGCTAATTCTACCTTGACTAGCAGACAAACAGAAAAAACAGCAAGCAACTGCAAGTGTTGCATGTGAAAACGATATCAAACCAGCTGCGCTACTGCGAATACGACTTTTTTTTTTTATATAAAATTTTATTCATGCTTCCGATCAGGGGACAGACACCCCATTATGCCTAATGTCAATGCTCGTATACTTAAAATCACCAGGTATATAGCTACTACTTAATAATAATTATATAGAGAATTATTTACACATATAAATCTTAAAATTAGGTATATAACTAGTAATAATATTTATATACAGAATTTATACTTTATTTACACGCCTATATCTTAAGATTATGACAGTAGTTGTCTGTAATGCTGTCTTTTCATCCAATCTGTTTGCGTGATTTCTTAATCTGTTGTTATATCTACTTGTGTGTAGATTTATTTCGTCCTCAACTAGGGCTATGTTGAGAT